>QJPP01000832.1:600000-793169 GCA_003996215.1 Jaltomata sinuosa | reverse complement strand
GACCCCAATAGGAGATTCTTTAGTAGTGGATCAGATTGTGAGATCTTGTATGATATTTGTTGGTGATTCGGAGACTTGGGGTGATTTGATGATCCTTGATATGCTAGATTTTGATGTGATACTAGGCATGGACTGGTTATCCCCTCACCGTGTGGTTTTGGATTATTATGCCAAGACCGTTACCATAGCCGTGCCCGGTGTATCCCCGGTAGTGTGGCAGGTTTTGTTAGCCGCGCACCGTTTGGGATCATCTCTTGTCTTCGAGCTAGTAAGTTGATTTCTCATGGGTGTTTGGCATATCTAGCATATATTTGAGATGCTAGTGCCGACCCTTCTTCCCCTGAGTCAGTTCCTGTGGTTAGAGATTTCCTAGATATGTTCCCTACCGACCTACTAGGACTTCCACCTGAGAGAGATATTAATTTCACTATTGAGTTAGAGTCGGGCACCAGGACCATTTCTATTTCTCCTTATCGTATGGATCTTGCTGAGTTGAGGGAGCTTAAGGAGTAGCTCCAGGATCTGTTAGCTAAGGGGTTTATTAGACCGAGTATATCGCCTTAGGGTGATCCTGTTCTATTTGTGAAGAAGAAGGATGGGTCGATGCGGATGTATATTGATTATCAGCAGTTGAATAGGGTGATAGTGAAGAATATATATTTGATGCCAAGGATTGATGACTTGTTTGATTAGCCTCAAGACTCAGCCGTGTTTTTGAAGATTGATTTGAGGTCTAGCTACCATCAGTTGAGGATTATGGCGGAAGACATCCATATGACAGCATTCAGGACACATTATGGCCATTATAAGTTCCTGGTGATGTCTTTTGGGTTGACTAATGCCCCCACAGCCTTTATGAACTTGATACACAGGGTGCTTGGACCGTATTTGGACTCATTCGTGATAGTTTTCATAGACGACATCTTGCTAAACTCGCGGAGTAGAGATGAGCATGAGCAGCACTTGAGGATTATGCTCCAGACTTTGAGAGATCATCGGCTTTATGCCATATTCTAAAAGTGCGAGTTTTGTCTTGATTCAGTTGCATTCCTAAGGCACATAGTGTCTAAGGATGGGATTAAGGTTGATCCGAGAAAGATTTCAGTGGTTTGTGATTGGCCTAGACCTACTATTACTGTTGAGGTTCGCAACTTTGTTGGGTTAGCAGGTTACTACAGATGGTTCATTCAGGGATTTTCTTCCATAGCAGCACCCTTGACTATGCTTACTAGGAAGGATGTCCCATTTCAGTGGTCGGATCAGTGCAAGGATAGCTTCCAGAGGCTTAAGGCCTTATTGACTTCAGCTCCAGTTTTGACTTTGCCGGTTGAGGGTCACAGCTTCTCCGTGTATTTTGATGCTTTTGGGATTGGTCTTGGTTGTGTGTTGATGCAGCAGGATCGAGTGATAACATATGTGTCTAGGAAGCTGAAGGTTCACAAGCGCAACTACCCCATTCATGACTTAGAGTTGGCGGTAGTAGTCTTCGCGCTCAAGATTTGGAGGCACTATTTATATGGAGTTTATTGTGAGATATTCACCGATCATCACAGTCTTTAGTACATTACGAGTCAGCGAGAGCTGAACTTAAGGCAGAGGAGATGGATTGAGCTACTTAAGGACTATGATTTCACCATTCTTTATCATCTGGGCAAGGCAAACATAGTAACGGATGCCTTGAGTCAGAAGACGGTGAGTATGGGCAGCTTAGCTTCTCCTTCAATTTCTGAGTAACCGTTGGCCTTGGATATCCAGTCCTTGGCTAACTATTTGGTTAGGCTTGACTTGTCAGATCCTAGCAGAGCTCTCACCAGTATTGAGGTTCATTCCACTCTAGTTGATCAGATTCAGAGCCGACAGCTTGAGGATCACAGTTTGGGGTAAGGCCAGCCGGGCTACATTAGGTTCTAATGGTATTCTGAGGTTCGATAGCTTCCTTTGTGTTCCGAGAGTTAGGGATTTGATTCAGTTGATACTTCGTGAGGCACATTATTCTAGATACTCCATTCACCCTGGCGTAGGAAAGATGTATAGAGACTTGAGACATCTTTAGTAGTGGAGTGTTATGAAGCAGGATATGGCGGAGTTTGTATCTCAGTGCTTGAACTATCAGCAGGTTAAGTTCGAGGACATAAAACCGAGTGGCTTAATGCAGTGACTTCCCATCCCTGAGTGGAAGTGGGAAGGGATTACTATGGACTTCGTTATTGGTTGGCCTCGTACTTCTTAGAGGATTGATTCCATCTGGGTAATTATTGATAGGCTGACCAAGTCAGCGCATTTCTTGTCGCTTCAGACTTCTTACGGTGCAGACATGTTAGCTCAGATCTACCTTCGTGAGATTATTCTATTGCACGGGGTCCCAGCTTCGATCATTTCAGACCATGGCACTCAGTTCACATCTCAATTCTAGAGGGCTATTCAGCGAGATTTGGGTACAGAGGTTCAGCTTAGTACTGCTTTCCACCCTCAGACAGATGGCCAGTCCGAGAGGACCATTCAGGTCCTAGAGGACATGCTTCGGGCCTGTGTTCTTGACTTTGGAGGTTCTTGGGATCAGTTTGTGCCTTTGGCCGAGTTTGCATATAATAATAGCTTTCATTAGAGAATTGGCACGGCACCTTTTGAGGCATTGTATGGTAGGCGTTGTAGGTCGCCAGTTGGTTGGTTCGATGGGTTAGAGTCTAGGCCACAGAGTACAGATTTACTTTAGGATTCCTTAGACCGAGTCAGAGTGATCAAGGATAGACTTCGACCAGCTCAGAGTAGGTAGAAGAGCTACGCTGATCGTAGACTTTGTGCCTTGGAGTTCAGTGTTGGTGATTTGGTATTCCTCTGTGTGTCTCCCATGAAGGGCGTGATGATATTTGGTCAGTGGGGAAAGCGTAGCCCCAGGTACATCGGGTTGTTTGAGATTCTCCAGAGAGTTGGTAGTGTTGCCTATCAGTTAGCCTTGCCTCTGATATTTTCAGCAATGCACTCAATTTTCCATGTATCCATGTTGTGGCAGTATGTTCCAGATGAGTCTCATATGTTGTAGTGGGATTCAATTCAGTTGGATGAGAGTTTAGCCTTTGTTGAGGAGTCGGTAGCTATTTTGGCCAGAGATGTCAAGAGATTGAGGTCTCGAGAGATCCCGATTGTTAAGGTTCAGTGGAGGCACTGACCAGTTGATGAGGATACCTGAGAGACTGAGAGAGATATGTGGGCTCAGTATCCACAGTTGTTTGAGCCTTCAGGTACTTCCTTGTTCTTGAATTTCCAGGACGAAAGTCCTTTTTAGTAGTGGATGATGTAATGACCCTTTCGGTCATTCCCGCATTTATGCTTTCTTTATACTGTTAGCGCTTGCTTGTAGTAGCCCCAAGTCATTTATGGCTTGCTGGGACCGGTGGTTCGTTGCCCTGGCCGTTCGTTTGGTCTTTATGGTCGTTCCCCTATTTTAGAGGAGAGTCTTAGGAGTTGAGTTATCGAAATCGTGCGATAGTGATTTGCAATCGTATGACCTCAACAAGCCTTGTGGAAAGGTAAATCCTGATTTGTGGTGTCGTAGCATTCCCGAGAATGGGGTGTTTTCATTTGAGAATTTTATTAACATCGCGCGTATTTGAAAATATTTGATTTAAATCAAAATTTGGTGAAAAGTTTTTATTTTTCTAAAAATATTTTAAATATTTATGAAAAAAATACTTTGTTATGATATATTTGTGTATGTATTTATTTTACAAGAGTCTTATAAGTTATTAATATTTTTAACGGAGATAGTAAACTTAGTTATGTTGAAAATTATTATTATAGTATAGTAGGTTTTATTTGGAATGATTTTACTATTAATTATGATTTATTTAAAGAGTTGTATTTATTTTATCATGAACTTATATAATACCCAAGTACCTACGTATTGAGATAAAATAGAACTTGTGGTGGCACTCCACTCCCACGTGGAAGTGGAGTGAAATGTACAGCTAATTTTATTAAGTGTGGTGACACACATGTGTAGCATTAGTTACTTACTTATGTGATAATTAATTATTAAATTATCTACTTTGTTTGGTCGGTCAAAGACCACTTTTATGTATAAACATCGTTACATATGCATTTGTATTCATGGGACACTTTGAGAAAAGGCTTCAGAAACATTTACTTGTTGTATACATTCTATAGATATGTGCGTACGACACATGTTGAGGAGGTTTGGGTGGACAAATTATTTTTGATGCTATATTTAATCTCCAAAAGAAAATTGATTATCTACGTTAAGATATTCAAGCCTGAGTTCGAGTTTGATTACGTTTTGGAGCGATTCGGGCTTAGACATCATTTTTTTAGTACCTTTTATCGAATGATAGGTAGGTTATGATCTAACTCCTCTAGACTTCGCATATATAGGATAAAATTTTATTAATGGGCATCCTTGGGTTGGGTTTATTGGCTTGGTATCACAGACCTTGACCGCTTCTTCATGTTCAATTCGTTTCTTTCCTCCTATGTTTGTAGTATATACTATAGACGATATTATCACCCTGATGGTCCTGTGTGTCCTTGTATTGACTCTGGAACATAGATGGTGGGTTATTAGAAATGTCTGTGAGTCCCAGACATCGTTATTACTGTTATAGAGCTGGCTATCTGTACTGTATAATGATAGGAACCTGTGAAGGGCCGATAGGTTGATTGTGGGTCGTGGGCCACTGTTGTGATTATGTACACCATTTATCATGCATATAGAGGGTTTCTGCATAATTTACTATGGTTTTGGCTTCGAGCCTTCTATTGAATGATTTCTAAGACCTGCATGGCCATGGGGCCTGTTTTTGGTAAAAATGATTGTAAAGAGGTTTAGTACCATTTTAATAGATATTCTTGGGGTAAGAGAAAATAAAAAGGATGTTTTATCACTATTTTTACTAATACTAGGCTCAGTGAGCCCGAGGTCTAGACTTGTTTTATTATAGGTTTTGTGATAATACTAGGCTCGATGGGGCCGTGCACTAGAACCATTTCGGATACCTTTTGGGCAGCTTTACTTGGGGATTTTCGAGATTATGGGGCATCTAGTATGTTGGTCGGGGGCCTCCATGGACCTCGTTGTTCTGGACTAGGGGCTACGTGCTGGGAGTGCCAGAGGGAAGGTATATGGTATAGTAGGGGTATACGGGTGTGACCTTCCATGGATCATGTATTCTAGGCCTTATAGAACACCGGAAGCGGGTAGCATACATTACTATTATTACACCTAGTTCATCACATTATCATATTGTTTGAGGTGCTATACTTGTTTGCTATTTGCTAAGTGTACGCTCTGGTAGTATGGGATGCCGTAGGTTTGTCTTCACTTGCTTGTGTTCCTTGGGTGTATGGGCGCCCGTGGGACTGTAGATAGGCTTATTTTTATTAACTCGTAATATTGTCCCTATTATGGTTACTTGACATTGGATTTGATAAGGTTGTACTTTGGCTTGCAGTTGGTATATCTTGATTGAGATTAGTATGCTTATTTGGATGATTGTATTATGTATCCGAGCATGACTTCCGTTATTCGCCTGCTCCTGCTCTTTTCATTGAGGTTACCGGTATACCACCTACTTTTTAGACCCTTCTTTATAAACTTGTTATTGCAAGGATCCTGGGTACGTATTTCTTTCTTTCGCATATGATTGGTATTCTAGTAGCTAGCCATATTTGTTATCTTGGTTGTATTCCTTCCATGCTAGCTTCCGGGTGATCCTTCGTTGTTTTCAGTGAATACTAGTTTCTATTCTACTTATTACTGTTCTTTTATCTTATATGTGCCCAGTCGGCCTATGATACCTACTGGGTATGGTTGCTTCACAATTGGTGCTCATACTATACTCTGCCTCTTCTAGTGCAGTTCCTAGTGTGGGCCATCATCGCTAGATCATTGTAATTCATGCTCGGAGATCTTTTGGGGACTACTTCAGACTGAGTGTGAGATCTTGGCGATTAGAGCTTAGATTTAGTTTATCTTTTGCTTTATGTACTCTATTACCATTTGGAGACATCTGTATATATATTATTTTGGATCGTTTGTACTCCGTATATGCAGTTCTGGCTCTATACTATGATATCAGGTTTTGGGGTTTGGTTTAGCTTCTATATATGTATATATATATTCCTATTGTCCCTTTTCTTTACTTATTTTTCTTTTCTTCCGCATATTTATATTGTTCTCCCGCTTAATTCATTGATAGTAGCCCATTACTAACTGTTCTGGGCCACGGGAATTGGTTCGCCTACTGGGGGGTCATAGGTGCATCATGACCGAGAAATCGAGTCATGATAGCTTGCCTATTGGGGTTTTAGGTAGGCTCCATCATGGCCTAATTTGGGATCGTGACAATTTAGTAGAACTGACTCTAAGTCATAGGAAGTGCCCCAATAGGCCTGCATTCCACATACGCACTCCACCATATTTTGGCATCCCCTTGCAACTAAAAAAAATAAATTCCACACCATACCTCTTAATAATACCCATCTTGTGCAGTCTCTCATGACAGTCAATGATGAATTCATAAGCATCTTGAGACTCTAACCCATGAAATATCGAAGGTTTCATCTTCACAAACTTGTAGAAAAGGTCATGCTCGCTGATAAGTCAGTAATCTACCAACTTATTGAGACTATATGCATGAATTATTTCTCTGTTTTTGAATTGATTTAGAGGTTCTTATGGCCTTTATAAATGTCTATGCAGGTACTTTTGATAGAAGATGAAGAACAAGGATATGGACCCAAAAAGAGCCAAAAAGGAGCTAAGTGTGAAGAGTTGAGAAAAGCTGAAGAATTTGCCATGAGATATGGTGGTTGTGCAACACGCACAAGCCGAGGTACGATTTGTACCTCCTTCGCATGAAGCTGCCAAAGTTGTTGAAGATTTTGCCAAGGAGTGTGGTCACTGTGCGACGCGCACATCCCATGGTGTGAAACGCACCACCTTCGCACGAAGCCCACAATTTCAACTGAAGTCACTGGTTGAGTTGAAGTAGGTGTGCGATGCACACATTGCAATGTGCGAACTGCACATTGCACCGCACACCTCCCGAAAGGGAAAACTTGTCCTAAATTTATGTGATGACTTGGGAACATATAAAAGGCCATTTTAGGCCCAATTTGTATATACAATACTTCAGACCTGAGTTTTAGAGATAGTTCTTGCTTTGTAAACAAATTTCCGCCTCCATTGAGAAGCGGGTTTCAATCCAAAACTCTTGGTTAACAATTTGTGTGCCTAGTTTGATTCTAGAACTTGAGATTCAGCTATAATGAATGGGAATTTGAATTACCCAGATGGTATCTCTTCTGCTCCTACTATGAGTGGCTAAATTCTCTTGTCTAGGGGTGTATAGATGATGGGTTCTCAGCTAATGGGTGTGGGTGTTGTTAATTCACCTTTATAATTTCTTATTTGACATGGGTCTAGTAATTTCACCAAGTTTTAATCCTAAAATTGGTGGTTGCAAACATTAATTTACATTACTTAGCTATGTGATTGCTCGGGAGAGAATTTCATAGTTGTGGATGTGAAATTGCTAGTGGGTACTTGGGAATCCATCAAGATTGGAGACTAGGAATATCTCTAATTGCAGGAATATCCCATTTAAGGGTCCAAGCTAGGAATAGGATGACCTCCCCAAGATAATATTGGTTGATTGTTTATCACACCAATGACGTTCTAACCAAAATCATTGAAAATGTGGATGTTGATCGAGAGATAGCATTCCACACCTATGACCAATACTATTCATGTCAATAGGTGAGAGTATAAGTGAATTAATGATTACCCCATCCTATATCTAATGCCCCATTGGATATGCATCCCTAGTCTTCTAAATCACTTGGTACACCCATTTTTAGTTTTATTGCTTTTTGTTGAACTGAGTTAGTAGTGACAACTTTCCCAATTCCCCCCATCTTTTTACTTGTTTTTGTTTAAGCAATTACTCTCGCCTTGAAATCAACTCATACAATCTCTAGTTGGCTAAGTCAAGTCCTTTGGGCATGACCATGATACTTGTTGGGTTTATAAATTTGGTTTTGTTGCACGATCACCGTGTCCTCTTAATGGGAGAGCACGATTTGAGCCTTCATCAAAAATGGCGTCGTTGCCGGGGACTTAAGTGTTAGCTAGTTTTTTATTGTTGTTTTGAAGTCAATTTGAGAGTATTTGTTTTCTTTTACTTTTTTTTGTTATTTGTGTTGATTTAGTAGGCTAGCTATGGAAGAAGCCGATGATAATGAGAGCATTGGTGGCTTCGACAATTCTAACATTGCTGAGTCTATGATACAAGGAGGTGTAGGTGCTATCCACCTACCCCCCACGGTGGGAAACGTTGTCTTCCATGTGACAAGCACCATGCTCTACTTGATTCAAATGAAGGGCCTATTTGGTGGAGCAGCCCATGAGGATTCCAACTGGCATATTCAAAATATTGTGGAGATTTGCCAACCTTTAATTTTCTAACATATCTCCCAAGAGTCCATTCGATTGTGCCTATTCCCCTTCTCATTGATGGGGGAAGCTACAGCGTGGTTGGAAGAATTGTCGGATGACTCTATCACATATTGGGTCGAGTTGGTTGAGGCATTTACCTTGAGATTCTTTCCTCCATCTCGAATGATGAAGCTAAGAGATGAGATTACCAACTTTAGGCAGCTCACGGATGAGCCCCTACATGAGGTTTGGCTACGATTCAAGAAGAAGCTTCTTTTGTGCCCAAAACATGAGTTGTCAAACAATGTCTTGCTCGAAAGCTACTACCGGTCATTAAACTCCTTGAACAAATCAGTGGTTGATAACCTTAGAGGTGGCATCTTCATGGATTTGGAATTCCTGATTGCCTCGGTATTGTTAGAACGAATGACCAAGACTAACCAAGCTTGGCACACGAGACAGGAAGAGGTGCCAACTTTAAGAATGCCCTCACCAATCCTAACAAATGAAATGAGAAAGAAAGATGAGGAGCGAGATGAAGCTTTTGCGAATATGATGACTCAAATTGATTTGATGGACAAGCATGTAATGGGAGCTGGGGTTAAGAAGGTGAATGCAGTGAGTACACTGGAGATTCAAGTGAGTGATGTGGAGTTTATGACTGAGGTTGATGGTAAGCTATGCTTTATGTCTATGGGTTCTTGCCCCAGGTATTATCGCCCACGGGAGGAGAATCAAGGTTGGATTAGAGACAAAGAGAGGGATGGCAATTGGCGTGATAGAGACAAGGATGGTGATTGTTTCAATCATCGAAGTTTGAATCCCTATATACCTCTAAACAAGGCGGACTATCTCTACCAACCAGGCAGAAGCAACTCTGGCCAATCCAAGTTAGAGAACATGTTGTCCTTGGTTCTCAAAAAGGTGGATACGACAAATTCAGGAGTAAGTGAGTTAAAAAGTGAGGTTTCAACACTTTACCAAACCGTGAGCTCCCACAGCACCTCGATCAAGCATCTTGAGGCCCAAATGACCCACCTATCAAGCCAAATGAACCCTCGGATGAAGGGACGTTGCATAGAGACACCATCGCTAACCCCAAAAATGATTAAGGATTGAGGTAGTATCATTGTGCCGCAATGTTAAATCAAGCTCTACTTAGAAGGAAACCCAAGTTTCTTTCTTTGTTTTTGGTTATCTTGTGTTGTTTTTGGTGTTTTTGTAGGAATGCATGGATGGAGAAATTGAACAAGGGAACGCAAGCCAAAAAGGAGTCATGCGGTGGACTGTGCGGACCACACACGCAATTGTGCATGTCACACAGACTATCGTACGCCACACCAGAAGACCTGAAAGAAATTTAAAGAAATGGGAGGTGATGTGCGCCAGGCTGTGCGGACTGCACGAGCCCAAGTGTGCAGCACACCTCCATTGCACGATGACATAGATGTCTGGGCAAATACAAGGGTGAAACAGGGGGCTTGTGCGATACTCTATGTGGTCCATACCTTGCCTAGTGCGAATCGCATGTCGCGGTGCACGAAAGGTAAATTTAAATTTTAATTGACCTAACCCGTTGACCGACCCGACCCGGAGATGACTCAGCTGACTTTTCTTCTTCTTTTTCCTTTTAAAACTGCCTCTTCTCTTCTTTTTCCACCATATTTCTCCACAACTCCCAAAATTACATCACAAAGTTCTCTCTCAATCCCTCAAACTCTCCCAAAACCTTTTTCTCCTCTCACCCAACCTTTTTCCGCTAAGCCCCCACCATCGTCATCGTCAGTATCCGGGAAGGTCTTGTGGGTCACAATTGTTGGAGTTTAAAAAGCTTTGGTTTTCACTCTTCCCTTCATAATCTTCACTTGTGATAAGTTCTACGACATTAAATAGTTATTTTTATGAATGATGGTAACTCATATTGTGAAGCATGCTTAGTAAAATTGCCATGTTGATTTTGGGTGAGATCCAAAAAATTTGGGTTCCCCAATTTTGAGTTTTTTTGATAATATACCTTAGTGTCAACGTGGTAGATTGTAAATCTTGAATATTCATGTTGATTGGTAGTAATGTTTAACCTTGAAATCTGTGTTGGGGTGAAGTCTGAGTAACCCACTTGTGACTAGTGCTTGATTTGTCCCGAAGATAGATTGGGTGATGTCGTTCTTAAGGGAAAATCGTCGTTTGTCACAAGGTTTTGATTGACAGCTGACTATTGAGGTTGGATGTTGAAAATTGTATGCTCATAATCCTTGTTGAAAATCTATTAGGGGTGCATGTTTGGTGAAGGGAAGGTTGATTGTTGCTATGCTTATTGGTGCCCATTGTGCAAGAAGGGCTTGATGTTCCCGATGATAGAAGAGGTAACATCCATCTTAAGGGAAGTCATTGAGTCCTTTCTTTCTTGTGTTTGTGTCAATGGAAATTCGGGGAAGTTTGAGTACCTGGAAGTTAAGGTCATAATCCTTTTTCCCCTTTGTTTAATGTGATTTGGTTGTTGTGTAGTGCCAAGTGCCGAAGCACGTCTTGCTCTATGAATCATATACGTAAGGCATAAGAACAAAAGGAACTAAAAAATTCCAATTGTGTCGTTGTGCGTTTCACATATGATGCACAGATCTTGATGTGCGGGGTGCATAAGGCATCGCACCAAGTTGAAAAGAATGAGCAGGTCACTGATCTGAGGGGCAACGCATGGTGCGACACGCACTCCTGATGGTGTGAATCGCACCAGTATTGCAAGTCAGTTGAAAAATCCCTGAAGGTTCTGTGGGCTTGTACGATAGCACATGCGATGCGTACTCCTTCTGGTGCATTTCGCATGTGGTCCGCACAAGACAACAGTTACCTACTTTGTTTCTCTAATTCATTACATTCCATCCTTTGTAGTTGATAACTTCTTTTTTAGGCTGTGCTTTTGTCTCTTGGCTCACAATCTCTGGTTGCAGAATATGTCTTCTAACAGGCGACAAACAGGGGGCTAACCTAAACAAAGGTCGGCTGCGGAAGAAGCAAGGCTCCATTTCGGAGTAGAGGGAATGAAGGCCTACTACACTTGGGACAAAACAGAACTTTTAAGATGGAGCAAAGCTTTAATTTGGGGGAAGTTGGAGATGAGCTGCCCAATATGCACCATCAGTTTGCAGTTAGAGATCGGCAGCCATTTCAGGACGTGCCCGGGGATACTATGAAGAGATAGTCCAGGAATTCTTTCCAGCTCACCAAGCCACACAGGATTCCAAGGGTTATAAAGTTCCCAAGGACAGGTTCCCCAATCTAGATGCGGTCATCGTCCGGGGAAAGAAAGTGTTTGTCACCTCCGCCGCTATCAATGCTATTTATTGGGAACACCAATCGATCCAGCACTAGCCCTCATGGCTAAATTGATGGCCGAACCAAAGCCATATCAGGAGACAGCCCCCGCCATTGCTTTGGGCATCCCTATGTGGTCTACCATGGGAGGAGATATCCTGAGGAGGTCCTTGGTTTTTGAGGTGCGACTTTGGTATGATCTAGTTTGCAACCATCTTCTCCCCTCTCAAAATGACCAAAAGATAACTCAAGAGGGTTCCATTCTAATTGAGGCCATCATGACGGGGGAACATATAAACTTTGGAGAGGTGGTAGCAATGGTAATACAGAGGAAAGGCCATCGCGGAAATAATTCCCTCCCTTTTCTGGTCTTGATCACCAAGCTGTGTGCTAAAGCTGGTGTTTCTACTCTTTCTTGTGACAAGCTTACTCATGCCATCGGGGTCATTGATCTTGACAAAAAGAGAGACAGAGATGCCCCAAGATTCAAGAAGCAAAGGACTGAATAGATGAGTGAGCTTGATAATGATGAGCTTGGTACTAGTGTTGGTGCTTCATCTCCCTCTCGGACCACTTTCGAGGCACGACCACATGCTACCACACCCTCTATGACCAAGAGTGGGCTGCAGGATATGGTGGAAAAGACTCATAATCATGAGAAGCAGCTGGCTAACTTAGCCACAAAATTGCCTGTAATAATCAATATGGCAGTCAAGAATGCAGTGAAGGGGGTGGTAGAGAGCTTGAACACATTGTGCAAGCGGGTTGATGTCATGGAGGGGTAAATCTCTAAAATTCAGAAGGATGTCGATAAAGCCAAGGGTAAAGGCCCTATAGTGCAGGAAGATTTGACGACATTACCTCCACCTCAGAAGATTCCCAGACCCTTGGATGACTTATTTGCTGCTTATGCTGATGAAGAGCTGCCCGGTCATGATGATCAAGAGTTGGATGATGATGAGAACCCAAATTTTCAGCGGGCTCCCCGTGATTCCACTCTTTCTGCAAACTCCCAACAGGGTGGTGCTGGCCCGAGTGGCAAGAATGTTGAAGAAGAGGTTGCTGCTGATGATGATGAGGAGGATTAAGTCCTCCAGGGAGTTCCACCCTTTTTCCCATTGCACTATGAACATTGAGGGGAATGCTTCTTTTATGGGGAAGGGGTGGCTTTACTTACTTGCTTTTGGTGCCCGTGAGTGGGCTTGAGATAATTTATTGCCCTTGCCGGGCCTAGTTGACATTTAGGATGATGATTGTGATGCCATTGTTTTTTTTCTTTTTTTTAGATTATGTTTTTGCTTTACTTTTTACTTTGAGCTTAATTGTGCCCTGTCCGGGCTTGAATTTTATTGAGTGTGTGCCGGGTTGGTCTTACATGTCCCATTGTTCCACCACTCGTGCCTTGCAAATGCGCTAAATGCCTATGCTTAGGCTTGTTCTTGAATGAAATTATGAATGCAAATTATGTTGTCATCTTATTAATAGTAGTGTAGAAATAAACTCCGAGGGTTTTCTTAATACTACGGTTCTTTCCCAAGGAGCAAAAGTTTTGATCATTCTCTTTTTCATTTCTTTTGTTTTTGTGTGTCGAATCGGGTTGGCATTTTCCTATGATAGATTGAGAGGTGACTTTCTTAAGGGAAAATGCCAAGTTTTAGTGTAGAATTGAGTCCGTAAGTACTTGTCTCGAAATGGGCCCACCAAAAAAAATCATGGCAATTTATGTTTGAAAATGAAAGAAAGAAGGGAAATGAATTTTTGAGGAAAAGCATTCTCTTGTCATGACTTTCACACTCTCGCTTTGGCCTGATTGATTCACAAACGAGTGTGTAATGAACTCAGAATAGCTTGTCAAAAGTCATTTGCCCTAATTGATTGTGGGACTAATGAATGAAGTCTTCTGGCATGATGCCATTTGTGGTGAGGTTGTACCTTCATTTTTGTGCATAAGTGTCGTCTAGAACTTGCCCCGAATGTGATTCAAGGCAAAATTCTAGGTGTAACCGAGCTTGGAAGATGACCTTAGGCCCTTTTTGATAAGCCACTTCACCCAAATGACTTCCCAATGACATCAAATACTAGTGAACCCCTTTGAACTTGTGACATTCTTTGGCACCTTGTCAACACCTTGACCTTTTGGAACCTCTATCTTGGCACCCATCCTCCCTAATGGCTTTAAAATGAAAAGTAGGCTAAAAGCCTAAGTTTGGGAGGGGGGGAGGGACAAAAGACAACATAGGCAAATGCCTAAGTGTGGGGGTGCATATGATTAAATGAGGAGAATAAAGGACGTGAACTTCAAGTGCAAGGTAGCACCTTAATTTCAAATTGAAAATTGCTCCAAAATATCAATCCAATGAGAAAATTGAAAAGAAAAGATTGGTACTGCAAAGTGAAGGTGATATAAGGTGTGAATGATCATGAGTTAAAAAGGAGAAATCTTGGGTTGTGCGAGGGGGTAATAAGGTGAAGTTGAAATGAAAAAATGTGAGCGGTGTTCGAAATGAGAACAAAGAGCATTAGGGAGGTTTAGTCACTTGAACCAAATGATATCCTCACCTTAGCCCTAGTCAACATCGTAACCCCCAAGTCCTTGGTGATTCCGAGCTTGGCTACCCTACATTAATGGCGATCTACATGAAGGGCAAGCCTCTGGTTTGACGCGTATGCACTTGAACTTTTTTGAGAGAGTGAGAGTCTTTTTGGTTCTCTTATAATCTCGTGTTTTGAGAATTGAATGATTGTGAGTGGGATTCTCTCTTGTGGTGAGTGGCATCATGCACTCGAGTTGAAACATAGAGTCTCTATTTCAATTGAGGGGAATGGATGAGATAAGTTGTGTGGCAAATCTCGAGGAAAACCTTGACAGTTTATGCCAATGAATTGAGAAGCTTAAATTTCTTGTTTTGAATAGCAAATTCCCTTGATTCTAAATGAGAAATGATGTCCTTTTGAAAAGGGTTTTGAAATGACCAATTGCCTTGAGTTTATGGTGGTCCAAATTGAGATGAGCATAGTACTTGAGTCCTTTGTTTGAGTCTTTTGTTTGTTTATTTTTCTTAAATTTTTAGTGTAGAGTAGTCTTTTGTGCCTTGATTGAGTCTTAGCATAATTCATTCCTTGCTTTATGAGTTTCTTGCTTGAGGACAAGCAATAGTTCAAGCTTGGGGGTTTGATAAGTCGGTAATCTACCAACTTATTAAGACTATATCCATGAATTATTGCTATGTTTTGAATATATTTAGAGGTTCTTATGGCCTTTATATATGTTTATACAGGTACTTTTGATAGAAGATAAAGAAAAAGGATATGGACCTAAAAAGAGCCAAAAAAGAGCTAAGTGTGAAGAGTTGAGAAAAGCTGAAGAATCTACCATGAGATGCAGTGGTTGTGCGACGCACACAAGCCGAGGTGTGGTTCGCCCCTCCTCCGTATGAAGCTTCCAAAGTTGTTGAATATTCATCAAAGGAGTGCAGTCATTGTGCGACACGCACATCCCGTGGTGAAAAATGCACCACCTTCGCACGAAGCCCACCATTTCAGCTGAAGTCACTGGTCGAGTTGAAGTAGGTGTGCAACGTGCACATTGTGATGTGCAAACCGCATGTCGCATCGCACAACTCTCGAAAGGGCAAACTTGTCCTAAATTTATGTGATGACTTGGGAACATAAAAAAGGTCATTTTAGGCCCAATTTGTATATACAATACTTCAGACCTGAGTTTTAGAGATAGTTCTTGCTTTGTAAACAAATTTGAACCTCCATTGAGAAGAGGGTTTCAATCCAAATCTCTTGGTTAACAATTTGTGTGCCTAATTTGATTCTAGAACTTGAGATTCAGCTATAATGAATGGGAATTTGACTTACCAAGATGGTATCTCTTCTTCTCCTACTATTAGTGGCTAAATTCTCTTGTCTAGGGGTGTATAGATGATGGGTGCTCAGCTAATGGGTGTGGGTGTTGTTAATTCACCTTTATAATTGCTTATTTGACATGGGTCTAGCAATTTCACCAAGTTTTAATCCTAAAATTGGTGGTTGCAAACATTAATTTACATTACTTAGCTATGTGATTTCTCGAGCGAGAATTTCATAGTTGTGGATGTGAAATTGCTAGTGGGTACTTGGGAATCCATCTAGATTGGAGGCTAGGAATAGCTCTAATCGCAGGAATCTCCCATTCAAGGGTCCGAGCTAGGAATAAGACGACCTCCCCAAGCTAATGTTGGTTTATTGTTTATCACACCGATGATGTTCTAACCAAAATCATCAGAAATGTGGATGTTGATCGAGAGATAGCATTCCACACCGATGACCAACGCTATTCATGTGAACAGGTGAGAGTATAAGTGAATTAATGATTATCCCATCCTATAGCTAATGCCCCATTGGATATGCATCCCTAGTCTTCTATATCACTTGTTACACTCATTTTTAATTTTATTGCTTTTTGTTGAATTGTGCATTTTACTTGTTTTTTCTAAGCAATTACTCTCACCTTGAAATCAACTCATACAATCTCTAGTTGTCTAAGTCAAGTCCCTTGGGTACGACACCAACATATCTTGGGTTTATAAATTAGGTTTTACTGCACGATCATCGTGGCCTCCTAATTGGAGAGCATCATTTGAGCATTCATCACTCGCCACCTATCATCACCGGGCCTATCACTGGTTACAAAAACATATCTGTCTTAGAAGTCGTATCCATCTGAGGAGCCATAGCAACAACATTTGCATAGTTGGAACTGCAGGAGTAGCCCCATTCCCTGCCAGTCCACTCAGAAAACTCAGAACCTGCTGAATCACATCAGATGACATCAGAACCGGCGCTACACCTCCATGAATGGGTGCTACCCCTATCCCCTTAACTGGTACTACATCACCATTCAGAATCTGAACTTGTTCTTCCTCCACAACCTCGGGAAGGAGCTCATGTAGGGGAGAAGATGTTGACTGTAACACCTCAAAAATTCTAAGCTAAGATTTGAATTGTTTTTCATATATGGTTAGATTAGAACCGATGAATTTTCTATGAAAATAGGTATTAAGATCAATTCTTAAGTTTTGGAAGTGTATTATATATGAATTAAAGTCATAAAGAACCTCTATCTCAAAGTTAAGTTGAAAGCCCTTCTACCAATTTAGTTTTCATGTAAGTTTTAACTAGGGTCAACTTCAAACGATCATAACTCCTAGAATATAAAGGGTTAGGTGGATAGTACCCACCAAATTAAAGATATTTGAACTATATTTCCAACTCCACCAACCTCTCATTAATAAAAATCCTGAGTAAAAAGTTATGGGCATTTTAGTGAAGCATTGTTAGCTGTCAAAATCTGACGGGCTGGCCGGCGAGCGTGGGAATTTTTGACGGGCGTCCCCGACACCCGTGGTGACCACGAAGGCCCATGGTGGAAGGGCGTGGGAACCTTTCAGTGGGCCTATTTTACCCCTATGAAGGTTGGGTTCGAGGGGCCGTGGGAGCCACTATGGCCCGTGGGAAGCACCATCCGGTGACTTTTCTACATTTTTTAAGCATTTAAGTTGGGGGTAGTTTTGTCCTTTCCTTACCTCAAGTCTTTCTCCACGTCTTTTAAGCACCCAAAGGGGGTTATTCCGCAGAAAAACATCAATCAATCTCTATAAAAATTCTCTCAAAATTCTAAGGCAAGACACCTAGGGGTTCAAGCAAGCAAGAGCATAGAAGCTCAAGCAAGAAAGTCTCTCAATGGTTTTACTTCAGATTTCTTCTCCAAGTGTTCATTCTCCAGTTTCATCTCTAGAAATTCTTCAGTAATCAGGTATGTGGATATTCAATGAGGATATCCTTTCACCTTCGTGCCCAAAGATCAATTTTCAGTTATAATTTCTATAAATTATGATTCTAGGGTTCATACCCAATTATGCATGTTTTTACAGAATTGAATTCCTTATGATACTATATGTTTCCTGTACATGTTTAAGGGATATTTCATGAAGTATTACAGATATTTTCTTAAAATCCTTGGAATTTGAATGAAACAGATACAGCCTGGATTTACAGTATCTTCTACATGAATTAGCTTTCTTTTGTAGTATTTTCACATGAAGTAGTTTTTCTTCAAAATTTAGCCTAGACTACTAAGCACTCAGTTTTAAAGCATGAAATGAGTCAGTTATCAGCCTGCACCTCTTCAGAAGAATAGAATGCTTTCAGTCTTAGCATTATATTGCATTCTCAGATGATTATCAGTATTTGAGCTACCCAGTATTTCAGTTTGTATTCATCACTTATACATTCAGTTGGGAGTAGTCTTAGTACCGAGTGGACAAAGGGATGAAGGCTCTGCTGTCAGCTTTAGGCTGAGACCTTTAGTAGAAGTCCCTAAGTTCTAGAACTACGGCGCCACCGTAGGTATAAAAGGGGTCAGCTGTCAGCTTTAGGCTGATCACTCTTGTTCCTTGTGGACATCAGTTTAGTGGATCCTCTTCAGATTTTTTCGTACCCTTTGCAAGTTATAAACACCCTTCCATCCAGGGTTACAGGTTGGACCAATAGTTAGCTCAGCTTATGTCGGCTAATAGTAGCTCCCACAGTCCATATTCATTATTGCATGACCTTGTATTCAGTTATTCAGTTCAGTTCAGTATTATACAATTGCATCTCTATATACTTGGTCATTGCATCACCTTATGTCTTTCAACTTGCATTCAGAACAGTATCTCAGTGTTTTCAGGATGTTCATTAGAAGAAACTACACTAAGGATTTACTTTAAACATGAATTTTAGCATGACTCATGGTTTTCAGCTCAATTGCACTATTTCATAATTTACAGACATAATTCATCTTCTCAGTCTATGGATCCCTAAGTAATAGTTTTACTTATCTTAAAATATCATGATCTCAGAGTTACAGTTTAGAAACACGATTTACATCCTCTTTAGTAAAAGAGCTTATGCTCTACAGCTAGACTTATGCATTTTCAGATGTATATACTCAGTCCAGTATTCAGCCATGCTTTCAGTATATACATGTTTTCTCATGATTTTAAGTTAGTGCATTATCTCACATGGTCAGTACATTCAAAGTACTGACCGCATACTTTCCTTGTGTTGCATCATTTAATGATGTAGGTTTCAGTGCTAGCTTCCAGGATCATGGTCAGACAGATCGCAGCTTCCAGTCAGTAGTTGAGGATGAGTTTTCCTCATTCGGTAACTCCAGCCAGTAGTAATCATAGCAGTTTATTTTCAGTTGGATGTATTAATTAGAGATAGTTGGGGGTTATATCCCGGCTAACTATAGTTAGTGTTAATAGATGCTTCATAGACACTTAGACAGTCAGTCAGTTAGTTGTATCAGTTTTCAAATGCTCTTGTATCTCAGTTATGGAAGTTCATTTTGTTATAATATTTTTAAAGAGCTCAGCACATTTCATCTTCCGCATTATCTTTCAGTCTATATCTCAGCAGTATGTCAGGCCATGGGTTAGCTTGGGGTCACTTGTGACTTTAAGCACTATGTTGCATCTAGGGTGTAGGCTCGAGATGTGACACTGACCTTCCCTGAGCTGCTGCTGTGACCCAAGATCCACCCTTGGCGGGTGCACCTCTCCTTTCCCTGACTTTTCTTTTTACTCTTTCTCTGTCGTGAACCACAGCCTCAATAACTAGTTTGGGCATTGCTGATCTTGCCTCTAAAGTGTGTGTTCTCACTATCTTCGAGAATAAGAGTGAAAGAGTTAGATACCAATTTGAATTGACAGATACCAATTGGAATCAAGTAATAGCAAAAGGAGAGAAAGAAGTTGAAGTTTTCATAAGTCTTGTAGCATACTAAAGAAAAGTACAGACGTCTCCATACCATTCCACAAGACTATACTAATACCAACTATGTCACAACCTAAATGGTCATGAGTGGAACCTACACTGACCCACCGATGGGAGAACCAACCAACCCAAACTTTACCCTTATACTTAGTCAATTTTAGAAGAGATAGATAAAAAACAACTTTATTTAAATCATAATGAAAGTCAAACTAATATAAATCAATGCGTAAAGAATTCAACTGACTAAAACATTCTCCAGGAACTGAAAGTCATCGTACAAGAACTCTAGTCATAAACAATGTCTAACATATCCTAAAATAACTAAAAGCAGTAAAGAGTTCCATCGTCCAGAGGAAGGACAATAACTCAAGGAGGATCCATGCCTGCTTAAAGAGTAGTGCTCACCCTTGAATCAAAGTTTCAACCACCTGTCCTAGACGAGGTTGTTTCTCAATCTCTGGAACAAGGTCTGCACTCATAAAAGAAGAGTATAAGGTAGTCCAGTACAAAACACTATGTACTGGTAGGTATCATAGGCCGACTCAGTTTAGAACAGGTATATAATCAAATCAAGTAACAAGTAAGAGGCACTTCAACACTTAGCATGTAATTCAGTCAACAGATAATTATCTCAAGTCAAGTCAATAACAGTAATATCAAGCCCATATAAGTCACCAAACCACCACAAGAATGTAAAAGAATTCACTTTAGATAGTCACAACACATGGAATATATGTCCATCTATCTCCCATTAATGCAACTATTATATCTAGTCTCATATTAATCCATTATACCATCTTACCATGACTGACCATGAAATAATGCAATAAAAAAATAAAAAGTGTACACATATGCTAATGGATCTTATTTCTGTCCAACTAACCATGACCTACAGGGGACACACCAGGGTCCATGAAACCACCAAAACCATTTTCCACTGATGCAATCTCAACCTATACCGGCATGGTATCCGATCCCATAATAAATAACAATATCAACCTGTACCGACGTGGTAATTGAACCTATAATAAGTAACAATATCAACTAGTACCGGTGTGGCACCCGATCCCATAATGAATGACAATATCGATGCACCTATCATTCTCAGACATAACTCTCATGATATACATAGTGAACTAAATCATACTCACACCTATTCATCTCATTTCATGCATCAACGCATGTACACCTAGCTTATTCATTCAAGCTCAACATGAAGACACTCATTTTTAAAACATATCTGAAGATCAATCACAAGTTATGTAATTCAATCACATCCATGTACTAAAACAAGTCTCAACTCCAATTAAACCATAATCTACCTTGAGTGAATAATTATAACACGTAAGCTACTTCGCAACTGCCTTGTCGTTCCTTAACACTTCAGATTGTTCAAGGTCAATAAACAACATTATACAAAGTTAATTAATCATTTGCCCTCTATTTTAGGCCTTAAGAATTTAATCCACTATTCTACCCTTATCTGAGGTATGTAGCATTCCCCAAGGATCAGCTAATTGTAAACTAGTCTCACCACATTCATAAAAAAATCAACACCTAAAGGGTTTCTAATCAATTTAACCCTTTTTTAGCCATTTTTATGCCTAAAGGTCTCATCTTTAACGAACTCAAGGTTCTCCATTAGCCTTATCCATGTTAAGAACTATTAATTTCATGCTAGAAATCAAAAAAACACATCCTAGGATTAATTTTAGGTGAAATTGTACCTACCCATAGAGTTTTCCCCAAGTTTCATGCTTTTAGGGCTCAAAGTCAAAAATTCCACCATTAATCTTCTCCACAATAGAAGTACAAGGATTAATGATTATTAAAAGAAGGAGTTTATGGAGTTACTTACTTTAAACAAAAGAAAACTCCCAAGTTCTTGAGAAAGACGCCTCTTGGAGATCTAGAATAAAGTGGGAGTTTGTGGGGAAATAACACAGAAAACTGAATTAAGTTCAGTTATTCTGCCCCATCACTCATCACGATGAGCCGAGTCTCATCATGATGAGTCACTATGATGAGTATTGGCTTATCATGGAAACTCATCATGATGAAAGGCCCCTTCATCATGACGAAGTACAAATTCCAGAATATCAAAAACTTGCTCAAAACCCCTCATTTCACAACACACCTCATTTTCTAGACATCACAAATTAATCCTGATACATCAACTACCATAACTGAAGTTCTATGAACCTGATTTCCATCCTGAAACTTCTTACGAAACCCTACAGCAGTCGTCTATCTATAAACAGACACCACACTGTTGTTCTACAAACCACAAATCCCCAACCGTCTCTAAGGCATAGAACACTTGGATTTTATCAAAGCTTACTCTAGCCTGAGATTTTACCAACTCTCATCTTACAGACTTTTTTAGTCGGGTACTTATGCCTTTACTTTATTATAACAATAGAACATGTAATTATACATTGGGTTTGTTATGAGCAAGTCATCTCAGTTTATGCATAGTCACAAAGTCTCTTATTGGAAATCCATCAAATGTTTGTTGTGCTACCTGAAACACACAATCACGTTGGGAGTCCAGCTAAGTCGATAACCAACAATACTTGTTTTGACTCTGATTGGGATGGAAATCCACAAGACTGAACATCAACAACAAGTTATATTTTCTACCTTGGGAACTCACTAGTGTCTTGGTCTTCCAAAAATCAAAAGTGTGCCTTACGCTCATCTACAGAAGTCGAGCACAGAGTTGTTGTTGTTGTTGTTTCTAATGTCAATTAGCTAACAATTGGCTCTCGGAACTTCCCCGATCATTGTCTATTTCATCAATTGGTTTTGTGACAATGTTAGAACCACCTATATTTGTGCTAATCTTATTATTCATAGTAGGATGAAGAACGTAGCCACTGATTTCCATTTTGTTCCTAAGAAAGTTCAATAAAAAACACTTGAAGTTTTGTCACCTTCACTCTGCTGATCAAGACATTGACATCCTCACTAAGCCTCTTACATGCACAACTTTTCTATGCCATTTTCACAAGTTGGGTCTTGTTCCAGTCACCCCCAACTTGAGGGGGCATATTAACAAATAATATTAGCTACCCCTCGGTTTAAGAGTCTGGATTAGCTTCATATACTTCATCCATCTGATGGTATAAGTAATTAGTTAATTGTACTACTTAGGACTTCAATAGCTTCTTGTACTCTATGTCTTCTGTTGGTTTGTACTTTATCAGATTAGTCTTTTCAGTTTGTATTCGGCTATATATAAAGAGCATATTGTACCTGAATAAAGTTATCTTTCTCTTTTATATCTCAAACCTGCATAGTTATCACAATACCACCGAGTGAAATAGGAGACATAAGTGTGGGTGCACTTAATATGAATTATTGAGTACAACAAGAAATTTATGTAATAAAAAAAGAATAAAGTCGAGGTAGATGTAGATGATTGTGATGAATATGATACACCCCAGTCCCACTATTGCTCAGTCTCAAACTCAGGCTCAAGTTCGTTCTCTGCTGCCTAGAACTCAAAAATGAACTAGTATAGTGTGGAATTTTTTGAATGAATAGAAGGTACAAATATAGTTGGATTCTCAATTTATCACTCGAATTATCAAGATAAGACTGAGGGTAATAAAGGGGGGATGGGTCAATTAATTAGCCATTTGGATAATAAACACAGAGAATGGAAAAAGAGTTAGAAGGAGGTCACAGTGTTACGGGGGGATTATCCCAACAAGGATTCAACCCACAGACCAAGTAGATTAATTGGATGTGCATAAAATTAAAAAAAAAGGACCGTGAAGAGTTAGCAAAAATGATAGCTTTGGGTTATTTGTCTTTCACCTTTGCTTCTTCTAATGCTTTTATTCAATCTATACTATCAATTTATAATCCTGTGTTTAACTGTTTTATTGAAGAACTTGCAGATCTGGTATTTTCAGACTTCATGAATAATATACTTATTAGTTAGGTTGCTAATTGATATAACTTCTATGTAAAGTTTCTCTCACTTCTGATCTTGGTAGTGTTGTTAATAGAAATGATTATTTTATAATTACTTGTTATTGAATAGATAATAATTTTATCATGAAAAAACATATTTTACCTTTTCAGTATGATGAAAATCATAGACATACTGCAAAATTTTAATATTATGGTCTTGCAAATAAAGCTTTATGTGTATCTTTTGATAATGTCCTCTAACAACACATATGCTATCGCAAGTTTAAAAGACGAGTTCCTCCCATCCCCCTCTACCAAAAATATTTTATATTAGATGTTCTTGTCATATATATAATTTAATTATAAAAGATGTGTCACGACCCGATTTCTCAAGTCATGATGGCACCTACAACCCCTAGTAGGCGAACCAATTCCCGTAGCCCGGAACAGCTAGTAATGGGCTACTACCTAACCAATACGCTCAACAAGCTGAGATAAGTAGAAAAAGAATGTAAAGATAAGACAACGCGGAAGCAAATTACCTGAATATATACATCATGAAACTACACCAACCCCAAGACTTGGTATCGACAGTACAGAAGCTTCTAATAGAATACAAGTGCTAGACGTAACAAAATGATAAGTACAACTGTATCCGAATATACAAAGAGTAACAGTACAAAAGATGAGATGTAGACAAGCCCCGACCATCACGCGTTCACCCTAGTCTCGAAGATCCAAAAGCTGCACGAGTCTCCAATGCGTTCAACAGCGAAAGCTCAGCTAATATCTGCACCAAAAAGTGCAGAAGTATGGTATTAGCACCAAAACCACGGGTACTCAATAGGTATCATCGGCCGACTGAGCGCATATAAGATATAAGAGCAGTAAGTAACAGATAGCAAGAAAGCAGTCACTGAAGCAATAAGCAAGGCACAAGGAGCTAGTACAGATCATCCATAACCAAGAGCTTCAAGTAACACATGCTAGCACAGAGATACAATCACACAGAATCACTGGTGAAGAAAATAAGAACGCACCTGGAGTCCTTGTACAACAATATAAGTAAGTAGAGAGAGAGTTGAGAAAATAGCAGTATACCGGTAACCTCAAGTAGAAGAAAAATACGGAGAGCAGTCTAACATACTCAAAATGGAATCAACCAGTATAAGGAAATCATAACACCAATCCAATCACATGATAGCATAACCAGGGCATCACCTCACAAGTACCACCCTAGGATGAAATAACTAGACCATAATAACCGAGAGACACCACTCAGCTTCCCACAAGAATAGAAACAGAGTCTCACACTCTGCTTAGAAGGCCACACAAAAGTGCCTCAATAAGATAGGACTCCCTAGCCCTCACAATAATCAGATATCCCACAATCGAAACCTCAACAGGTTAACCATCACTAATCCTTCACTAACCGAGTGCCAAGACAAGCTCTAAATAAATACAGGAGTAAATATAGTCTACCTACAGTCCCAATGGCCGCCCATACAACTGAGGAACACAATCAAGTGAAAGAAAATCCTCCGGCATCCCATACTATTGGAGCGTACACTGAACACACAGCAAACAAGGGTGGAATCCAATGCATGATATGATATAATATGATGTGTGAAATAGAACCTCTGTATGTACCTCCTCCGGTGCCATTCGGGCCCAGCAGACAGGTTCCATAGAAGGTCTCAGCCCGTATACCTCTACTCCACCGTATACCCTTCCCTACGGTGCACGCAGCCCGAAGCCCCAGGCCCGGAGCGGCAAGGTCCATAGAGGTCCCCGACCCTATACTAAAACTCAGTATCAAGACATGTCATCCGGAAGCAAGTCCGGAATCAAGATAGAGACTCAGTCTCGAATATGCATGCCCAGACCCTGTCAAGGACTAAAGTAGTAGAAAATGCCTCAAAAACCCCTCCAAGGGTGCCCGGGCATAACCGGGTCTAAAACTGTAGTAAATCAAGTCTAGTGCTCTGCCCCGCAGAGACTAGTATCAGTAATAAAATCAAGTCTAGTACTCTGTCCCGCAGAGACTACTATAAGTAATAAAATCAAGTCTGGTGCTCTGCCCCGCAGAGACTAGTATCAGTAATAAAATCAAGTCTGGTGCTCTGCCCCGCAGAGACTAGTATCAGTAATAAAATCAAGTCTGGTGCTCTGCCCCACAGAGACTAGTACCAGTAATAAAATCAGTGCGAAAACATCCAAAAATCCCCTTTTCGTTCATCAACAGTACCAAAAATGGGGCCCCAGGGCTATGCAAATTTAGGAAAACTGTTGGTAGTGGCTCGCAGCCAAAACTGTAGTAAAACATGCAGGGGAAAACCTTTTTCATGGATGATATGCTCGCACACAAATATAAAAGTAGTCAAATGGCTCACAACAAATCATATCATCCCTGTACAGGCCCAACAACTACTCAGCAGACATAACCAGCCTAAAAGGATAATCTCTATGTCCGGGACTCGTGGACATTCCCCAATAACCCACCATCTATGTTCCAGAGTCAATACAAGGCCACACAGGACCACAAGGGTAATATACAATACTACGCGAATACTACAAACAACGCATGAAATAACGGATGAACAAGGTGGACAAGGTCTGGGGTACCAACCTATAATAACCCACCCAAGGATGTTAATTAATGCAGTTATAGCCTATATACGCAGAGTCTAGGTAGGAAAGCCATAACCTACCTGTCATCCGATGACTAGCTGCGAGAACGGTGTCGTCCAGGCTCAAACTGCTCCGAGAAACTCCAAATCACAAAAATACTTTCAACTGAAGTCCCAAAGACGTCTCTATGAAGCCGGACCAACCAAGGTAATGGAATAATTTCTAGAATCGACAAGGCTGCAAGAACGATCCATAGCCATTTGATAAGGTGTTAATGTCACACTCGAGACCAGCCAACTCCAAAGCATAAAATGAGGCCAATAACAATAATAAATGGCAGCTAAATCCAACAACAATATGCAACTCACATCTCAAAGGAGCGACGAGCTCCCGAGGCACTATTTAAAGGCGTACTTCATGTCATTCAATCCAATAACTATCGTACGTGACTCCAATAAGAATCACACCAATTAACAGTACCTCCAACACCTTAACACCATCAACATACAACAATAACAACCCAATTTAATATGACAAAGGGGCTGCCCAGAGCCACAGATCCAAAATACCATTTTGTGGCTCAGAAATCCATAAAACAATACTAGAACATATAATAACGAAGGAGGGTCATAGGAGGAAGGTTACCTCGACAAAAATCTTTGAAATACCAAGCTAAATATGTTGTTATAAGGACCCACCACGAGCTGTAACAATATACGGCAAGAAAACACGTCAAACATGTTGATAACAATAAGTTCTCCTCAGAATTGATTCTAAAGCTCAAATTAAGAATGAGTCGAGGATTTAGAACCCTTTCCTTCCGATAATCAAATGATAATACCATAAAAATATCAGTTCCACGAACTTCCTCCTTGCAGTAGCAACAAACAGAGCCAAAACGACGAGAAAACTATACCACGACGATGAGCTCGTGATGTAGAGCAACTTCCGTTAAACTTCCGAATTGAAAGCATCAAAGTCCATGGAGTATTTATAAGGTTTATATCTGATTTTGTAAGGTTTTGGTCTGTTTTCATGGGTTTAAAATGAAGGAGAAGCTGATTTATAAAGGCAAACCGACTTAGGATGTGGGCCTCACTTTGACGTGTCTGTTTGTGCAGTCTCGCAAAAACGTAAATATCTCTCTATTTTGAAGTCATATGGACAAACACTTTTGGTGCGTTGGAAACTAGACTCGTAGACCTTCGATTTGGTATATTGGGGGCCTACTAAATCTTTATATATAGGGAGAAACACCCCAAGACATTTAACCCAAATTTGAAGAGAATTCCTTAAAGGAATTTACAATAACTTTTTCCGACTTTTGTTTCGCAACTTGCTTGACTTCAAAACTTATCATACGACCATTTTGCGATTATAATACCTCATAACACATCCTTCTTAGTATATTAGACACTATTAGTCTTACCCCAAAGGCACGGGTTACTTTAAACCTTCCAAACGGGCGAGGTGTTGCACGAGACATTTCTTTAACTCAAACTTTCGAGTAAGGGATTCCTTTGACCTAGAACCTTGGTTTAATTCTTTGATATTACCAAGAATGTTGTCGAAAGTCAACGATTTCCAAAGTTGAAGCTCTAAAATAAGGAACGGCCTTAAAGACCAAACAAACGGCCCGGGCACCGAACTACCGGTCCGGACAAGCCATAAGTGACTTGGGCCGCTACAAGTAAGCTCTAATGGTACAAGAAAGGCGAAAACATGTAAATGACCGGAAGGGTCATTACAAGATGATCTTAATTTCTTTGAACCAGTGATTGAGAAAATTAAACATGTTGTTGATTTTTTCAAGGAAAATAGAAAGACTAAACTCAAGAAATTTTAAAGGAAATTATGATGATGACAATCAGACCAAGATTAATTCCTGGAGAAATAGATACTAGGTGAAATTTTATTTATTATTTTTTGAAGACTTGAAATAATTATAAAAATTCTATAATTGCAACTTTTAACCATTATACTAGCAAATTACCTGAGTTGATGTTACAAGATAATGATTGACTCAAAATTCAATATGATATTGACTTTTTAGAAAACAATATTTAGCTAATGTTGAATATTTCGGTTCTTATTATCCTACCATTTTTAATATTTTAGCTTATGTAGTTGATCTCCCTTTATTGCTTAGTGAATATAAACTTAAAGCAGATTAAAGAGATGTTGCTTTTTTTTTTCTTAACGAAAAGGCCAATGGCCCAATTTTATAAATAATAGCACTATATACAAAACTATATTTGTGTCAAATTAGGACAAAACTCAGTACAAAAGTAAAAACAAAATGGAAAGAAAAAGGTTCCAAGCGTCACTTTCCAAAATCTATTTGGAAAGTTAGGTTGCCTCTCCAACTTCTCGAGTCATCATCTCTGGCAGGTGGTATCGATGTGGCTCGGGCTCTTTCTCAGGTAAGGAAGTTAATCTCACAACCATTCACTTTTGAGCTAGTATGCTTTTAACCTTTCAGCTTTGATTCGATTGCACATCAAGTCACCTAAATCTCTCACTAGGTGATGTGCAATCGGAACCTCATGAAGACCAGCTTCCAGCTTTTGAATCAAATCGTATCTCAGGTCAGAACAAGGTTGGGATTGTATATGATTAGGGTTTTTAGTAAAGTTAAATGATAGTACTCTTGTTAAGTCCCCTTCAATGGAATGAACCTCATAAGAGATTAATACCGCCTCCGTAGAAGTTTTAATCAATTGTAATTACATTGTAAAGAGATGTTGCTAAAATTATTGAAAAAGTATTTCTTTCCTATTCTCCTATTTACTTAGTTGGTGTTGTTAAACCCCTGTATGAAATTATCTACTATGTCAAAAATTGAATCGTATTTTATATAGCTCTTTAAAAATTGAAAAGGATAAACAACTATATATGTTTATGGCTATGAGTATTACAAATGATCACTTACAAAATTTATATAATTAATTTATTGTATTACTTGATAATGCTACACCGACTCCTACCTCTATCCCCTCCTTCCAACAAAGAATCATATTCTAAGAGATACGCACATGGTGTGCATATCCATGGTGTAGATTTTTATTTGTTTAGTCTAGAATAGAACCTACACAATAAAGAAAAACTTTGATGAGCTTAATATTTATTTGAGACATGTTTCGTAGCCTTTCGAAAGTGGAATTAGCATGTTGGATTGGTGGAAAAATAACAGGAAATAATATCCCGTACTTTTAACAATGACTAGGGATTAACTAAATGTTCCAAAGTCAACTATGAACTCAGAAAATTCATTTAGCTAAGGAAGGCAACAACTTGAAGACAATCGATACTCATTGGAGAGCAACACCATAAATTTTCTAATTTGGAGATTCAAATAAATCAGAGCGAAAGAAATAAAAGAAAATCACAAAATCCACAAGAAGAGGAAAAAGTTGAAGATTTAATATCAATAGGAGATCTATCGGCACAATCAACTCTAATGTATGGATATATCAATTATGAAAATTATGAGTCAATTCCTCATAATGTTAACATGGAGGAATTGGAAAAAATAGTTGAAAATATGTAGACTTTGCAATTTATCTATTGAATTTTCTTTTTCTAATTTAAGTTTATGAAATTAAAGAAAGTTATTGTAATTTTTTAGGTTTTGAAGTTTGAATTACGTTTTGAAATTTATTTATTAATAAAATCAAAGGCTCATTGAGTCTTTGAAATTATTTCAATATGATAATGTATATCTTGTTTGGATTAAATAATTTAAACATAATTTTAGAAAATATTACATAAAGATATATTGACATACAAAGTTTAATTTAATTTTCAATGTCCAAACTTCAGACAATACAATAGTTGAAAATTATTGTTAGCAAATATTACTTAATCATATATTCACATATAAAAAGTCAAAACAAGTTTATTTGTATATCTTGTAACTTGTACGTCTTGTTTGAATGAATTTCTTAACATAGAAATTTTAATTTAATTTCAAAAATTCAAACACTACAATAATTTAGAAATAATTATTAGCAAATATTACTTAAACATATATAAGCATATCAAAACAACTTTATTTGTATATCTTGTTTGTATATTTGCAAATATCTTTATTGTATATTTTAGTATATCTTCTATATGTTGTTTGTATATTTGTGTATATCTTCCCTATGTTGGTTTTATATGTTTATATCTTGTATATATATTTTTGTATATTTGATTATATCTTATTTGAATGAAGATTATGAACGGCTATTGGGCAAATGGACAAACCTCAAAAATATTTTTTAATTCATCTAAATATTCAAGTCTTAAAAATTGATAGTGTGATACAAGGCTACATAAATAGCTGAAAATAAAACTTCAAACTTATATTGATAACCTTACAAATTCAAAAAATGCAAAACATTGCAAATCAACACATACAAACTTAAACGGTTAATACACTGCAAATCAAAACATAGAAATTAAATGGCTAAGTCGGCTAACATTAATGGAGAAATTTAAAGAAGAGATAAACTTCAAACTTCAAAGTTTAACTACGTGCCTTTTCACCAAGTGCCTGAATAAATTACCGGTACAAAAATATCTTGGTCCAGAGCCAAACTTATGCTTATATATTTTATCACATAATTGACATTTAACATGTTCTTTTATCTACTCACTCAAAATACCTCCACATCGCATTGATCTTGATCTTCGAGGAGAAGGAGGATTATCCATGAAAATTAGAACTTGGAAGTAGAATTGCAATGTAGCAAATTTAGATAGAGAGAATTGTGTGAAAAATAAAGAAGAATGGAGTGATAGTTATAGTTTGAAATAGGCCAAAGGGTAATTTATTAAACATACATGTTAAAATAAAGTTGTCAATAACTAATTTTATAAAATTGACAACGACTAGTTTTTTAAATTGTCAATGGCTAGATTTTATTGACAACGACTAGTTTTTAAAATTGGTAACGACTAGGCTTTAAAATTTGGCAACGACTAGTTTTTCAATTTGACAACAACCGATTGTATTAATTGTAAATGTCAATTTTATTACTCAAAATTTATTTTTAAAAAAGTCAAAATCCAACCCATGAACCCGACGCACCAACTAGGCCTGGTCTAGTTACTTGAGTAGAGACCCTAAACTGAGTAGGGGGCTAGACCGGACACCCTGTCCCCTTCCCAAAACTGCCCCAACCTGGCCCGTTTACCCGGTATGGGCCACATCTTAATGGGTTGGGTCAGCCTGACCCGATTCAAATGACACCTCTAGCGACTACGCAACAGTTGCTAATGAAAAATAAAATCGTAGGATATATTCAAATTAATGAAAGAGACATTCAAGTTTAAGATAGAAAATAATTGCAAGTTGGGATATTTCACAATGGAGTAATCTCATTGAACCACATTCCTTCTTCAAGAAAATTGCAGATCCACTGATGAACAAACTTTCCAAAAAGCACGTCGCAAAATTATCAAAAGGGCTAGGATTTTTCTTTTTAACCGTTAATACCGACCTTGGCAACTTAACCTTACTAACTGGACATCACATGACAAAGGTTCAATGTGGTAACATAAAGTAATCTAAGAAGCACCATAATCTTATTATCTTAATCTAACCACAATTAACTTTTATGGTACTTAATGTAACATCTTGGAGGCCGACCACATGCTCTTAATAAGTTGGCAGCAAATTATGTGGAATATGCTTTCGTTACATATTTTCTTGAAGAAATAAAATTGTGTACTACATGGCTCGGTATACACGTATAACATACGTGTCAAAAATTATAGTATTTATATATTAACAATAATTTCATATACTCTAAAAGTCATACAATAAATAGTTCTTTCATTGTATTGAATAGAATTTCACATAAATGATACTTTTTAAAAAAAATTGGGGGTAGGGGGAAGGAAAATGGGGGAGGGAATTGAACCCTCATCAATAAGGTGAAAGTTTAGATAACCAACCAACTGAGTTACTAATTATATTCCCCACATAAATGATATTTAACAATCATATGTTGCTAACTTTCTCAAAGAAAATAGAAATAACAAAATTATCCACGGGACTTGAGAGTACCATTGATATATAAATACACAGGGTGTGGCAAGTCATGCTGATCGATCACATAAGAGTATTTTCGATCATAGTACCAATCACCAAATACCTTAATTGTACTCTGCACCAACATTCCATCTAATTAATATCATGAAATAAATGCTTATTTTTCTTTATGTTTTCACTTAAATTAGGAACGCTATCAAAATTAACCAATAATCACAATACATCATTGAATTTATTTATTGAAACGTCAAATGATAGAAAAGATGGTGTATATATTTAGTGTAAAAGAATAATGTAAAGGGTATAACTATCGAGTATTATGAAAAAAAATAAAAAAAATAAGCAAATCATGTTTTCCTCCATTCATTCCTCCATTGTAAGCAATTTTTCCTCAGTCCAATGTAGTTAGGCATGCAATGTATATGTGGATCTCTATAATATCAACCCCCAATCTGGCCATCCATAGTAGATTCTAAGATATATCTTTTTTTAGGAAAAATCTTTGCTAGTGAAACACTTACATTAAATATTAATGTTACATTTTCAATATCCAAATTGATAAGTTGTGCCTGTGAGAATTTAACCTCTTGAATGCTTGCAGTTTAAAAGCTTAATTTGAAAGCTTACATAACTTCTTTAGAGATATTTTAACTGCCATTATACGTGGGGGCAAGCGCCTATTTACAGATTATAGTATTTGATAAATATTGGTTATGCTCTCAATTTGTATCTACATGGTGTATTTTTGCTATATTATTGTGAGCACGATTATGAGATTACAAGTACGTTGTTAAGTTATTGTAGGAGATCATTTTGTAATTGACTCTACTGAACATGAGAATATAGATAGCATATAATTCAATTATTTGGTTTGATGTTACGAGGATGGATTTAGGATTTCAAAAATATGGATATGCCACCGCATATATATTGAGTACAAGAGAGGAACGAGTTGAAAGAATTGGATGTCGGACTTGAGACTTCATACCTTATGGCATAAGACACTCAGGTTTCAGACTTGGAGCGACATGACAGAGATGTAAGACGACTAATCTCCGGGCTCGTTGGATTCAAAGTTCTTTGTGTAGGACAACCAAGCGTCGGGCTCGGCGCATCCAAATTGTTTCAAGACGATTGGGTTACAGACCTAACAGAACGAGATGAGGGGATCATGTTTGCATATTATGATTATTGTTATTGTGTATCAAATGTTGATCTTACTTATGAGACATGATCATGCATTTAGGATTCATTCTGTTTATCATGCACGAGCATATGCATATGTGTTCTTTTATAAATGCTTGTCCTAGAGGTTTGATAAGGGCGAGTTGATGATCTTATTAGGCTCTCTTTGGGATACTTTAGCTGGCACTATGCTAATTTAGTGTGTCCAACAGTCTAAAAGAACTTGGGACTTTCAAAAAATATATAAGAAGGTAAAGTGGGGAATATGTAAATCAACACAAGTATTTTCACATGGAAAATTCCTTGCTCAAGGGAGGGAAAAACCATGACCTATTTTTTATAGGATTTCCCCAAACTCTTCACTAAACGAGAAATTTAAGGTTACAAATACTTTAGTACACCTAAGAATTGTTCCCAAGAACCCCTGCTTCTACTCTGTCTCCTCTCTTCTCGTCTCAAAGACGATCTCTCTCCTACCTCATACGCAACAGCTAGTTCCGAGCTCTATTAGCAAGCCCGATGAAGTATGACTCTAAAACACTATATGCAAAGCTGTCTTAGCTTAATAGATCAACTTCTTAGGAGGATGCAACTAGTTCTGGAGTCTGAGATTTTTTCCACGTGTCTCCTCCAATGGTTATAGGATCTAATCCTATGGAGGAAATTCAGTACTTCATCAGTAATATATATATAAAACCTTCAAGGTGACCATAAGTTCGAGTCCCGAGGCTTTCAGATGAGATTCGGGTCATTGGATGGAAGTTTGGAAACTTTAAAGTTAAGAGTTGATTTCGGTCAATATTTCATCAAGACAATCTCGGATTAGAGTTTTGGTGGTTCCACAATATTTGGAATATCATTTTCAGTCTACTAGCATAGTTGATTTATTTCACGGGGCTCCGAATGAATTGCGAGGGCCCAATCAGGGTTTTAGGAAGATTGAATATTTGTTGGTTATGATGTTGTTGGTGCTAGTGATTTCCTTTTTCACGTTCGCGAGCCGCTCGCTATGATCGTGGAGAAGAATTGAGGTTGGTCATCGCGATCATGAGATGAGCAACGTGATCGCAAAAGGTTATTAGGTCGAGTCAGGGTCAATTTGGTCTTCGTGTTCGCAAAGTGGGCATCATGATCATGAGGGACCCATCACGATCACGAAGAGTAAATACACCTGGGGATAATCAAATCTCATTTTGAACATAAATTTCATAACTCAATTTTTGAAGCTTGAAAACACATTTTTGGGCGATTCAAGGAGATTTTAAAGATCTCTTCATGTTGTATGTTTCTAAACTATTATGCATGCATTCCCCGCTAGTTATTTATTGATTTTACCTTCAAATCAATGTTTTAAATTGGTAAAAATAGTGATCTTGGGATAAAGTTATGAAATTAATTTTTGATGATTTGAAGGTCATTTTGAGCTATGTTTTTGATGAAATTTATATTAAATTCCTTACGTTATCATGATTTTCAAATAATATTTTAGTTTTTGCCCTTGTAGGCTCGAGGTTGAATTTTGGGTTGACTTTTGGGGCCTTGAGTAGAAGTATAGAAATATGGGTGTCTATATGGGCATTTACTTATGTAGATTACATATTTGACAAGATAGAGCTTGTTCGGAGGCTTTGAGAAAGGAAAAAATCATAATTTTACTTTTCAGATGCGATTTAAGGCAAGTTGAGACTTTCTTTGACTCTTCATGAAGTGTTAGTGTATTGTTGAATCTGTATATTGGGAAATGGATAATGAGAGTCTCATATAAATGAGATGACAAGCATTTATGTAGGTACTTGTACCATGTTATGGAATGATGTGATTATTTGACTTGCTTTGACTGATTCTTTGCCTTAATAGCCGGATTGACATGACTTGTGACTTTTTGACTCATGAACTTGCTAATTGATGATTTCTATCCTTTACGGATTCGTGGTTGAATTATGGAAATAGCTTATGATAGTTGTCGCACTAGTTGTATCATGGATTGATATGAGGTACTTATATATGTTGAGGGATTGAAAAGACAAACTTGAAATGATTGTAGAATTGTGTTACTCTTTGAATACATTGCCTTGAAAGGTGTATTTGTTGATTTGGGATCAAAGTTTTATGCCTACACACTATGTATTGTATTTTATATGGATCAAAGTGGCATGCTTGTTCAATATTATATACGAATCAGAATGGCACGCCTTCCCAGTATATGGACCTTGTGAGTTTCTCGTAGATCCCAGCTAGCTACACTATGGCAGTGGGTGTATACATAGCATGCATTATATTCATTATCATTTACTTGGTTGTTGTTATTTTTTGTGTTGAATACGTAGTGTTGTGAATCTTGACTCGACAGTTATCTAGCATTGTTTGAGAGTTGATTATTCTATTAATCAAATTGTTGTTGATTTTAGCTGCTAGTCTGGATCCTATGGAGATGTTTGATAATTGAGATCGAGTACAAGTTAGAGAAGTATATGACTGACCTTTGTTATCACTTTATGCTAGGATAAAATGATGATACTATTGAGTACACATGAATTTCATACTCACCCTTGCTATTTCTGCACCTTTGTTATGTAGGTTTTCAGTCGAGAATGAGTGAAAGATGATCCTCGCCGTTAGTGGATTATCTGAGATTCTGAGGTAGCTGCTTGGCTTATCTGCAATTCCTGGATCTCTCTTATCCTTTTATTTTGTCCATGTCTTTTGTATTTCTAGATAATATAGTGGTCATTATCGTACTTTAACACTCATAAAGAATTGTATTAGTGACACCAGGTTTTAGGTAGAATTGTATCTATTATTCGCATATTTTATGAGTTTTATGAAAAATATCATTTTTATGACTTATATTGATTCTTAAATGTTAATTTCGCATGTTCGTACTTCTAATAGAGTTTTATTTTTTGGGTTGGCTTATCTATTGATTGGTTAGATATGTGCCATCGCTTTCTCAATTTTGGGTTGTGACATACTCTTTATGCATCTTTTCTGATGCAGGTCCTGATACTAGTCTCCAACGCGATCTTTAATTTTTTGGAGTAGTGGTTATTCTAAGCTGTGGTGATCTTCTTACGTGTGGAGACTTGATCCAGTTTCTTCTATCGCTACTTTCTGTCTTATTTACCTCATAGATATCTTTGTATTTCAATTTTGAAATTTTCAAAAGAGTAGATGGCTCTTGTACACGTGGCATTGAGTCGTGAGATGAATTTGTGTATGTGCTTGTCTTATATTACGAAATCGATTGTTATTATGGGTTATTTCGTATCATTAATTATCTTATTTTTTGCATTCAAATAAGTTCATATTCGTGTGAAAGAGTTGGCTTACCTATCAGGAGGGATTTGGGTAAATGCCATCATGACCTAAGTTTTTGGGTCGTGATAGCGACCTAGACTATCAAAAAAAGATGTCTAGCCTAGTTGAAGATTAAAAATCAATTTTATTGTAGCGAGTAACTTGTCTAATTTTTAATATTATAAATTTCATACTTTTTATGAAGCCTTACTTGTAGATATCCTTTGAGCAACCTGATGAAGTAAAAATTCTTATTTACATAGGAAATATATATAACTTAACTCATAATTCAATCATCGAATCCACACAAAAAAATCAATCAATTCAATTACTTTTAAATATTCATTATCTTGGTTTTAGCCAAGTTCAGATCCAATTCTCAAGAAATGACTTGTACAATCAGAACGCTTTTCTTAGTTAACTGATAACAAATAAAGGAGAAACAAAGTTTTCTTCTCATCTTATGATAATCTTGAAATTCGCGGCAGTGGAGTTGTATACTTGTTAATATGATGGTACAACAACATATTTCATCCCCAACACTTTCACATACAATGAAAGTAACTCAAACACAATTTCTATACTTTTGACACTGAAAATATTTTGAGTAACAAAAAAATAAATACAAAAAGAAGAAGATTTCATATTATACTTTTATCAGTGTCAATCAAAACTCAAGGATGTATATCTACTGATATCAACAAATATGTACTCAACTACGGCATCTAATGCCTCCCATATTGTAACCCTTTGTCTAAGATAATATAAGTTTTTAATCTTCCCAACCAAAAAAATAATCAGTAAAAAAAGAGCTAAAATTCAATGAATGCAACTAATAAAAATATAATGAATGCTCAGAAGTAGTGTATAAGCTTGAATCATTTTCATTGTAAGCTAATAAAAGATGCTACCTTAGTATTCTATTGAAATATGGTTTTTCACCAATTTCAAGTAGGCCTATAATTAAGAATACAATAATTTATTTATTTATTTTTCTAAATTTAATCGGTCATCGAGATCATTTTGGAGGCATTTAAGATTACATAAATATATCAAAATTAATAATAAAAAATGTACACACATAGAGGGTTAAGGAAAGAAGAACATTTTCAAGAACAAATAGAGTAACAAATAATCTCTTACCAGATTATTTACTGGAGTGGCATTGACTTTGTTCCACCATAGTTCAAGTTGGGTATGACGATTAAAAGAGTCGATGAAAGCTCCTCTCTGTTTTGGATCATTTGCTTTGGGCAAAGCAGTTAAGAATTCTGACCTCAATTCTAAAATAAACAAGTAAGAAAAAATAACTTTAGATAGTAAGTAGGAATTAAGTATGTTCTTCCCCTTTAATTTATTTTGGATTGTTTATATTAAAGTATTGAGATATTTACTGTATTATTTATTTATTAATTTAATATTCTATTTCTGAAATTTAGTTATTTACTTGAGGTAGAATAGGTGTTTATTTAGTACCCTAGTTGAGATAGAATAAGAGTCTTTCAACTATTTATAGTAGAATATTTTTGGTTCTCGTATTTTTCTTCTTGACTCTTAAACAACAGATGGTATTAGGAGATTTTTTTTAATCCTAAGGGATTGTGAGTTAAAGAAGACCTAAGATGAAAGTCTTGCCTAAAATTCAATACTGTTATGGCTTCTCAAATTTATCAATTCCTTCACCCCTATTTTTTTATTAGAGAGAATTATCCAAATTGGGCTGTAAATGGGAACCTATTTGGGAGCATATAATTTGTGTGAAGTGGTAGAGGTTGGTGAAGAGACAAATTCTTTTCCAAATAATTCAACTATAGCGTAAATTAAGAATCACAGAGAAGAGATTGCAAAACAATTCAAATCTTTCTCTTGCATTTAGTTAGCATTTTCAGAAGTAATTTCCATAAGAGTTATGGCTAGGGAGAATACAAAGGAGGCTTGAGACAAGTTGAAAGAAGAATTCCAAGGATGTGACAAGACCAGACAAATAAAAATGATAAATTAAAGAAGATAGTTTAAAATTCTTAAATTGAAGTACTCAGAAACCATTTTAAGGATTCTCCAACAAGTTGATGAAGGTTGTAAAAAGATCAAAATTCTAGGAGAAGAGCTTTAAACACAAGAATCTTTGATTTTTTTTTTTTAATTTATCAAAAATATTTGAAAAAAAGATCTTTTTACTCGAAGATTCAAAAGATCTCACAAAAATATCACCATTAGAACTTGTATATGCTCTTCAAGATCAAGAATAGTGAAGATCTTTGAGACTAGAAAAAGTTGTTGAAAATGTTTTTCAAGACGAGTTTAAAAGGAGCCTGTAGAGGAAAAATGAAGGTGAGAAAATTAGATACTTATACTAATTTTAATAGAGAAAATCACGGTGATTCTCACAATGGAGCTGAGAAAAAAAAATTCACCATGTAAGTTTTAAAGAAAAACTAATCATAAAGAGGATGATTTATGGTATAAAGGAAAGAAATCACCTCTTTAGTGTAGATATTGCAATAAGCTTGCCCATGTTGAAAAGTTTTGCAGAGTGAAAAAGGAGAACAATCAACAAACTCAAAAGGCCAATATTTCGAAAGTTGAAGGACATGAGGAGCTTGTGTTTACAGCAATAGTAGAAATGAGATTGGGTGATCAAAGCACCTGATTTCTAGACAGTGATTGCACTCAACACATAAACAGCAAACTAGAATATTTTACGATGTTGAAATCTGTCAAAGGTCTTGTCAAGTTGGCGATTATTGGTAAAAGAACTATGGCAATTGAAGCTTTCAAAGGTATTAAATTTATTCAAGATATTTTGTTGGTGCCTGATCTCTACTAAAATTTGTTGAGTGTTGGTCAAATGCTAAACAAAAATATATTTTATTATCCAAAAATGGAAAATGTATTATTTTCTAACCCAATAGTCAAAAAGTGAGTATTCTTAAAATGATTAAAATCAATTTTTTTAATTGAAAGTCAAGTTCTGAGAAAGCTTGTCGAAGTACGAAATGTGAGAACGATTCAAAATTATGGCATAAAAGACTTGACCATTATAACTTAAAATCAATTTAATATGTTCAAAAAATTAATATAGTGAAGGACTTGCTTGAAATTGAGTTATGTTCAGATGTGTATGAAAGTTGTCAACTAGGAAAGCCAGACAAATTATCTTTTTTAAATCAGCAACATGGAGAGCATGTGAGAAGTTATGGTCCATTTTGATATTTTTGGCACGATGAAAACTCATTTGCTCAATGGCAATAAATATTTTATCCTTCTTATAGATAATTTATCTCGAATGAATTGGGTATATTTTTTAAAACAAAAGTTGAAGTGTTTGTTATTTTTAAGAAGTTTAAAGCTTTTTCTAAAAAAAGTGAATGGTTAGCTTGTTGAAAACTCTCAGAATAGACTATGGGATGGAATATACTTCAAGTGAATTTTATTTATTTTATGATGATATGGGGGTTGAACATCAACTTATAATCACTTACTCACCCCATCAAAATGGAGTTTCTGAAAGGAAAATTGATTTATTCTTGAGATGGCCAGGTGTATGATTTTTAAGAAAAAGATATCAAAGTCTTTAGTGGAGGCCGTAAACACATCAATTTACTTATAAAATAGACTTTCAACAAGGACCGTCGATGGGATAACATCAATTGAAGCTTGAGTCATATAAACCATCAATTAGGCATCTAAATGTGTTTGGTTCATTATGTTCTACTCTTGTACCAGCAGTAAAACTAAGTAAGTGTAATGACTTGTTCCATTGTTATGGGTAAAACATTCATATAAAGTTTCGAGTTAGAAAACTTTCGAATTTAGGAGTTGAAAATTTTAGGCTAGGCTAGGCTAGTCTCGAACGGATTTTGAGTGGAGTATGATCTAGGAAAATCCGAGTGAGGATTGGATAATATATCTTATGTCGATCTAGTTTTTCTGTTAGCAAAGACATTAAGGAGTCCGGAAGGCTTTCCAAAAGTGAATTCGGGTGAGTAGAACTCCTGGTATCAAAGTTAACGTGAAAGGGTTGGTTCAGAACATCAGGATTTGAGGTGTGTTATAAAATGGGAAAGTTTGTGAGAAATTCTGAGATTTTGTTTTGTGTCAACCGCTATAGCAGTTGACACCGCACTACAGTGACTACCGCTATAACAAAAGTCAAAGTCGTTCAGCACCACTATAACGGTCGTGTCTGCTACAGCGGCACCGCTATAGCAGTTTACGGACCGCTATAGCAAAATAAGTCATTGTAAATATAGAAACTTCCCCAAAAACATTCAGAATTTCCAAAAACATTTTGGGGAAGGACATAGGCAAAGGGAGGCAATTTTCATTGATTTTCCATCAAACTCCATCGAAAAGGTAAGGTTTTCGCTCCCCACTTCATTATTTCGATTCCTGGATCTTAGAAACCATAATATCAGGCTTGGAAGAAGGTTTGGGTTGACCTAAGATGATAGAATCTTGTGGAAAAAGGGGAAATTCTCGGTGTAAAATTCTTGGGTTATGATTATTATCACTTATGCATGATTAAAAGCACCATTAATTGCTTAATATAACCGTTAAATGTTAATTTTTAGGTGAATTAATGGTGGGAAATCCCTAGGAGAGATCTCACCCTATGAGGGATTGAATGATCATGGTTTGGCATGGGGATTATGATTTAATTATAATTCGGGTAATTTTAGGCCATCAGACTAATTTTGATATGTTTTGTAATCATTGTTAGACCAAGAACAAGAGAAAGCTTCGAAAAATGGGAAGGCTCCAGCCCAATAGAGTTTTTAATCTATTAGAGTTAGGTGATGGTTATTATTTTCCAAATGCAATGTGTGTGCATGTAACGTTAGCTGAGTAATGTATGTGCCTTGATTGTTTAGGGAATGAAATTATGAATGTCTAAGTGTCCGAGTGTCAATTATGTGAAATAAACTTGGTTTGTTTGCTTGTTAGTTTACAAATATGTTTTATTTATTAAATATTAACTTGTTGGATTGTGAGTGACATTCGGTTGGATCAGGTACCACGCCTGGTACAGAGTCTATAATGGTTGGCTCGGGTACCACGTCTGGTATGGGTTTATTTATATTATTAATTGCATATGTCCATGGTCCCATGAGTGGACTGGGTTGATTGTTGAATCTATGATTTTTGCATATTGGTCCATGAGAGGCCGAGTAGTTGTACTTAAATATGGGGTTGGTCCTTGTGTAGGCCGGGAATCATATATTAAACACTTAGGTGTGGATCTAGGGACCCTAGGTTAGTCCGAGTAAAATGAAGAGGGTATATGCTATTGTTATTTGTTCATTATTTTAAGTATTTATTGAACCTATTTCATTTGGTTGATAAGTTACAAGGAAGACTGAGAGTCTAGAGTTATATTGCTGGTTGTTATACATGTTTGCACTGCTTTACTCTGATTTGGATTATTGTTCACATATTATTTATTGAAGATGGTCGATGATCCTACCAGTACACTGTGGTTGCTTACTGATTCTGCACTTTCTTTCTTTTTGTGAGTAAAGGACATCTGCTGGCGGCTGCTTCACGACCTCAGTTGTAGTCCCGATGATTCTATATTTTAAAGGTGAGCTGCTTCTTTTAGGCTACCTTGTTTTCATCCAATTCAGTTCTAGTCCATTTATTTAGGACTTAAACTCTTGTTTTGGGGTTGCATCCTTGTTCTTTAGACATTGGTAGATGTTTGGTAGCACGTCTTTCATATTCTAGGGGTATTTCTGCAAGATCTTGTTTTATTAGTATTTTGGTTGTGAATGTTAGTTTATTTTAATGCAACTGGTTTTGAGATGTTAGATACACTAAGTGTTGGGTGGGGTTTCTGGTGGATGCCACTCATGGTGGGTTGGGTCATGACAAAGATAATATCATACCCCTAGGTTCGTTGATCTCGTCATACTAAAATGAGTCTAGTAGAGTCTTGCAAAACGGTACAGAGACATTTGTACTTTTCTTCTAGAGGCTATGGGAGTTTAGGAAACTATCTCTTCTTTCTTCCTTCGTGCTATAACTTGATTCCAATTGGTATCTAACTTCTTTCACTCTTTTGTCCAGAGATGGTTAACACCAAGCGCGATAGAGTAAGGGTGGTGGTTCCAGTAGTAGAACCCCTAACCAGAGGGAGAGGAAGGGGTAGGGGCAGAGGCAGAGGTAGAGGAAGATCAACACCCGCCAGGGATGAAGCTCAGGAAGCGGCAGGACCAAGGGCGACAACCCTCCCCCATCCCAGGATCCTCTTGAGGAGGAAGTTGAGGTAGTTCTTAAGAAGGGTGCAGAACAGGAGGAGGGCGCGAAACAGGAGGAGGCGGCACCAGCTAGAGGTGCAGGCCTTCCCCCTATATCTCCCAAGGCATTTTAGCAAGTGTGAGCTGGTAGGTGCTATAGCCACCCTCATGGGTACAGCAGATCAGGTTTTGGGCACTTATCCAACTATCATAATGGCTCCCAAGATGGATGCGACATTAGTCACTGATGATTTCTTTCATCCGATACTAGGCCCTGTTATGACTGGGAATGAGCATGAGATGCTGACCAAATTCATAAAACTGAAACCTCTGATGTTTCAGGGTACTGAGAAAGAGGATGCATTTGAGTTTATTTTGGACTGCTATGAGATGCTGCATAAGTTGGGCATTGTGTAGCAACACGGGGTGGAGTTTGTTGTCATATTTCGGCTTCAAAGTGATGCCAATTAGCTTTGCCTCCAATGACTTGGGAACAGTTCCATGCTCTTTTCTTGGAGAAATATGTGCCTCATACTTAGAGGGATCGCAAGAAGGATGAGTTTCTAGCTCTTGAGCAGGGTAACACGTCTGTTTTAGCTTATTAGGCTAAATTTTATGCCTTGTCATGTTATGCTACCTAGCTTCTGGGTACTGAGGAGGAGAATATTCATCTGTATGTGAAGGGCCTAAATACTGAGTTACAGGTGTTGTCTGAGCATATGACCTCAGCAAGAAAGAGTTTTAATGAGGTGACTGATTATGTGAAGAAACTAGAGGGGGTCAGGCAGGTTGGGCAGGCTAAGGTGTTAGCCAAGAGGTCCCGAAATGAAGTTAACTTTAGTGGATCATACTCCAGGGTTAACAGCTAGCAAGTGTATTTTGCTCGTCGTATTTAGTCAGCCCTGCCAGCTTCTGCAAGTGTTTGTCCAGGAGCCAGTCAGTAATTTTTAGCTCCTAGAGGCCAGGGGGCTTCTTATACTTATACTAGCAGGCCTTATCTTGACTGCGAATATTTTCATTATGGTGATCCAGGTCACTTCAAGGGAGAGTGCCCTCATAGGCAGACATTAAATCAGACTCAGCATCAGACTAAGGTTGTGGTTGTAGTAGGTGGAGGTGGCTATGGCAGGGGCCATCCACAAGGTAGGCGAGGTGGCTTTCAAGGAGGCTAGGGAAATAGAGGAAATGGTGGCGCGAGCAGGGGAATAACGCAGCTAGCCAAAGAGGTTGCTTGGATTGATGATCGGGCTCATTGTTATGCATTCCCAGGGAAGGCTGAGGCTTAAGCATCAGATGTTGTTATAACAGGTACAATTCTAGTTTATAACCGGATGGCTTTTGTATTATTTGACCCAGGTTCTACTTATTCGTATGTTTCTATGAAATTTGCTTTGGGTCTTGATTTGGTTTGTGATGTTTTGGATTCCCTATTCATGTTTTTGCCCTGGTTAGGGAGTCTGTGGTAGTAACTCATGTATATCATACTTTCCCTATGGTTTTTGTGGGTTTTCAGACTTGGGTAGATTTGGTTATTCTGGACATGCTGGATTTTGATGTTATTTTGGGTATGACCTGACTGTCTTCATATCATGTTGTATTGAATTGTAATGCTAAGACCGTGACTCCAGAGATCCCGGGTAAGGATAGACTAGAGTGGAAAGGTGTGTACAGGCCTAAGATGGAAAAGATCATATCCTTTGTTTGGGCTAGGAAATTAGTGGGAAAAGGTTGTTTGGCCTTCTTAGCACATTTATGGGATGTTAGTGTGGAGCCCCCTTCGATTGAGTCAGTTTTAGTAGTTTCTGAGTTTCAGGAGGTGTTTCCTACGAATTTGCCTGGCATGCCTCCAGATAGAGACATTGATTTTTATATAGATTTTGAGCCGTGCACTTGCTTAATCTCTATTCCTCATTATGGCTCCGATAGAGTTGAGAGAACTTAAGATTCATCTTTAGAAACTCTTAGATAAGGGATTTATTCATCCCAGTGCTTCACCTTGGGGTGCTTCAGTGTTGTTTGTGAAGAAGAAGTATGGTAGTATGAGGATGTGTATAGACTACAAGCAACTGAACAAGGTGACCATCCAAAACAAGTATGCCTTACCCCACATTGCAGACCTCTTTGATCAGTTGCAGGGTGTGTCCATATTTTCGAAAATTGACTTCAGGTCAGGGTACCATCAGCCAAATATTGCCTGAGGATATACCCAAGATGATATTTCGGACTTGATATGGGCATTATGAGTTCTAGGTAATGTCATTTGGGTTGACCAATGCGCCTGCGACATTCATGAGCCTGATGAATGGTGTGTTCAAATTATTTCTGGATTCATTCGTCATTATTTTCTTTGATGACATTCCGATTTACTCTAAGAGTAAGGAGGAGCATACAGAGCATATTTACATTGTCTTGGATATTGTAAGGAGCCATAAATTATATTCCAAGTTTTCCAAGTGTTAATTTTAGTTGTCTTCGGTTGCCTTCTTAAGGTATGTGGTTTCAGAAAAAGGGTGACGATGGATCCCTAAAAGATTGAGGTAGTTAAGAGTTGGGTCCGGCCCAGAACTGTGACTGAGGTTAGAAGCTTTATGGGCCTTGCAGACTACTCTCGCGGATTCGTCAAGGACTTTGCATCTATTGCTACTCACTTGATGAGGTTGACTCAAAATGAGGTGCCTTTTGTTTGATATGACAAGTGTGAGGAGAGCTTCCAAAAGCTCAAAACCCTTCTGACTACGACTCCCATCCTATCAATACTGGTTGAAGGTAAGGATTTTGTTGTGTTTTGTGATGCTTCATATTCAAGTTTGAGTGTTGTGTTGATGCAGGACATGAATGTTATAGCTTACGCTTCAAGGAAGTTAAAGCCTCATGAGAAGAATTATCCAACTCACGATTTGGAGTTGGCAGCGATGGCCTTTGTGCTAAAAATTTAGAGACACTACCTTATGGTGTCAAGTGTGAAGTGTTCACAAACCATTGCAGCCTGCAACATGTATTTACTCAGAAAGATTTGAATCTGAGACAGAGAAGGTGGATGGAATTATTGAAGGACTACGATATGATCATAGAGTATCATCCAGGCAAGGCTAATATGGTGGCAGACGTATTGAGCCCTAAGGCAGTTAGCATGGGTAGTTTGGCTTGCTTGGGGGTATCCAAATGGCCCTTGGCTAGGGAGATTCGGGCACTACAATCGAAGTTCATGCAGTTGGGCATCTCAGAATAGGGTGGGGTATTGGCCAGTATTGAGGTTAAACCCACGTTTATAAAGAAAATTAAAGCCAAATAGTTTCAGGATGCACAGTTGAACAAGCTTTGGAGCAAAGTGGTATTCAGAGAGTCCAGGTATACGATGTTGGATGCTAGCGGGATGATGAGATTCAGAGGGAGAATTTTTGTCCCTCGGGTTGATGATATAATTCAAAGTGTGCTGGCAGAGGCTCATGGTTCACGATATTCCATACATCAAGGCTTAACCAAAATATACCAGGACTTAAAGCAACTTTATTGGTGGCCTGGGATGAAGAGGGACATAGTTGACTATGTGTCTAAGTGTCAAAATTGTCAGTAGGTTAAGTATGAGCACCAAAGGCCTGTAGGATTGCTTCATAGAATGCCATTCTCGAGTGGAAGTAGGAAAGGATAGCCCTGAATTTTGTGGTGGGTCTTCCTAAGACCTTGGAAAGGTATGACTCCATTTGGCTCATTGTGGACAGGCTGAGAAAGTCAAATCATTTCATTTCTATCAAGGTGGATTATAATTTGCAGCAGTTGGCTAAGATTTATGTTTAGAAGATTGTGAGATTGCATGGGGTGCCACTCTCCATCATTTCAGACAGGGGTACGCAGTTTACGGGGCAAATTGCATGAAGAGTTGGGCACCTAACTCACTTTCAGCACAACATATCATCCTTAGATGGATGGTCAGTCGGAAAAGACAATTCAGGTATTAGAGGACATGATGAGAGCATGTGTAATCGACTTTGGGGGTCATTGGGATAGGTTTCTACCATTGTGTGAGTTCTCATACAACAACAACTACCACTCTAGTATCGACATGGCACCTTTCAAGGCGCTTTATGGGAGAGGATGTAGATCACCCATAGGATGGATTGTGGAAGTCGAGCTAAAATCTTTGGGCGTGGACTTGGTGAAGGAATCTCAGGAAAAAGTAAGGGGAATTCAGGACAAATTGCTAGCAGCCCAAAGCAGACAGAAATAAAATGCAGACCACAAGGTAAGGGATATTTCTTTTCAGGTTGGTGAACAATTATTGTTGAAAGTGTCACTAATGAAAGGGGTAATGTGATTTTTCAAGAAGGGCAACTCAGCCCTCGGTACATCAGTCCCTTTGAGGTCCTTGAGATGGTAGAATCGATGGCGTACAGGATAGTACTGCCACCCAATTTATCCAAAGTCCATTTAGTCTTCCATGTATCCATGCTGAAGCGATACCATGGGGATGGGGAGTATATTATCAAGTGGGATTCCATTATGCTAGACAAGGATCTTCAATATGAAGGGAGCCAGTTATGATTCTTGATCGAGATGTCTAGAAATTGAGGAAAAAAGAAATCAAATCTGTGAAGGTTTAATAGAAGCACCGTCTGGTTGAGGAATCCACTTGAGAAACTGACAAGGATATGCGAGACAAGTGCCCTCACTTGTTTGAGGATTCAGGTACTACACTTTCTCTCTTTTAGCTCATCTTTTTTAGGCTTGATTGTTCGGGGATGAACAATGGGTAAATTGGTATTTGTTGTAATGACTTGTTCCGTCATTATGGGTAAACCATTTGTGCAAAGTTTTGAATTAGAAAACATTCGAGTTTAGGAGTTTGAAAAATTTGGGCTAGACTAGTCTTAGATGAATTCTGAGCAAGGTATGGTCTAGGGAAATTTGGGTGAGGATTGGGTAATATATCTTATGTCAAGCTAGTTTTTCCATTAGCTAAGATATTAAGGAGTCTGGGGGATTTTTCAGAAGTAAATTCGGGTGAGTAGAACTCTCGGTTTCAAAGTTGACGTGAAAGGGTTGGTTCGGAGTGTCAGGATTTGAGGTGTGTTGTAAAATGGTCATGTTTGTGAGAAATTCTGAGATTTTGTTCCATGTAAATAGCTATAGTGGTTGACACACATAATAGCGACTACCACTATAGTGGAAGTCAAAGTCAGTCAGCACCGCTATAGCGGTCGAGTACGCTAGGGCGGTGCTGCTATAGCAGTTTACGGGCTGCTATAGCGGAATAAGTCACTATAAATGCAAAAACTTTCCAAAAATGTTCAGAATGATCCAAGGACATTTTGGGGAAGGCCATAGGTGAAGGGAGGCGATTTTCATTGATTTTCCACCAAACTCCATCGATTCTAGGATGATAGAATCCGATGGAAAAAGAGGGATTCTAGGTGTAGAATTCTTGGGTTATGATTATTATCACAGATGCATGATTAAAACACCATTATTTGCTTAATGTAACCATTAAATGTTAGTTTTTAGGTGAACTAGTGGTGGAAAAGCCTTGTGAGGGATGGAATGATCATGGTTTGGCCTGGGGATTAGGATTTGAATATAATTCGGGTAATTTTAAGCCATTGAACTGATTTTGGTATGTTTTGTAATCACTGTTAGACCAAGAACAAGAAAATGCTTCGGAAAATGGGAAGACTCTGGCCCAGTAGAGTTTTCAAGCTATTCGAGGTAGGTGATGGTTATCGTTTTCCAAATGCAATATATGTGCATGTAACTTTAGCTTAGTAATGTAATGCCTTGCATGTTTAGAGAATGAAATTATGAATGTCCAAGTGTCCAGGTGTCAATTATGTGAAATGAACTTGGTTTGTTAGCTTGTTGGTTTACAAATGTGTTTTGTTTATTAAATATTTACTTATTGGATTGTGAGTGACATTTGGTTGGCTCGGATACCACGCTTGATACGGGATACTTATCAGTTGGCTCGGGTACCACGCCTGGTACAGTTTCTATAATGGTTAGCTCTGGAATCATGCCTAGTACGAGTTTATTTATATTGTTGATTGCATTTGTTGATGGTCCCATAAATGGACCGGGTTGATTGTTGAGTCTATGATTATTCTATATTTGTCCATGAGAGGCCAAGTAGTTGTACCTAAATATGGGGTTGGTCCTTGTGTAGACTGAGAATCGCATATTAGACACTTAGGTGTAGGTCTAGGGACCTTTGGTTGGTCTGGATAAAATGAAGAGGGTATATGCTATTGTTATTTGTTCATTATTTTAAGTGGTTGTTGAACCTGTTTCATGTGGTTGATAAGATAGAAGGAAGAGTGAGAGTCTGGAGTTATATTGCTGGTTGTTTTTACATGTTTGCACTGCTTTACTCAGATTTGGTTTATTATTCACATATTGTTTATTGGAGATGGCCGATTATCCTACCAGTACACTGTGGTTGTGTATTAATATTGTACTTGCTTTTTTTTTGTGAGTACATGACATCTTCCGGCAGCTGCTACGCAACCTCAGTTATAGTCCAAATGATTCTAGATTTCAAGGGTGAGCTGCTTCTTTTGGGCTACCTTTTTTCATCTAGTTCAATTCTAGTCTATTTGTTTTGAACTTAAACTCTTATTTTGGGGTTGCATCCCCATTCATTAGATATTTATAGATATTTTGGTACTGCAACTTTCAGATTCTAGGAGTATTTTTGCAGGATCTTGTTTTATTAGTATTTTGATTGTGAATGTTAGTTTATTTTAATACAACTGATTTTGAGCTGTTAGATTCACTAAGTGTTGGGTCGATAATTGGTTTGCTTATCCAGGGATTTCGAGTGGGTGCCAGTCATGGCGGGTTGGGTCGTGACAGTAAGCTTGATGAAAAAACTAAAAGAGAAATTTTGATTGGTTATAGCTCCATCTCTAAGGGATATATAATTTAAAGTATTAAATCTAACAAAGTTTTCATCATTAGAGATGTGAAGGTGAATGAAGATGCTTATTGGGATTGGAATATTTCTTAAGTAAGACCGATGTTAATTGAACGTACTTTTCAAGATTCAAATGAAGACTTGGAAGAAGAGAATATTGAAGACTTTTCTATTAGAGACATTAGAACATTGGCAGAAATTTATTAAAGATGAAATTTTTTTTCCTGAAACCTCCAAACCTTTAAGATGCTAGCAAAATTGAAGAATGGGAGCAAGCAATGAAGGAAGAAATAGCCATAATTAAGAATAACTAGACATGAAAAATCATTGAAAAACCTTAAACAAAGGAAGTTATTGAAGTTAAATAGGTGTACATAGCGAAATTGAATGTGGATGGATCTATCAATAAGAACAAAGCAAGGCTATTAGTTAAAGGTTATCAATAGCCTGGAGTTGATTAGTCGGATACTTCTGCACCTGTTGGCCAGTATTGAGGTTAAACCTACATTTATAGAGGAAATTAAAGCCAAACAATTTCAGGATGCACAGGTTAACAAGCTTCGAAGCAAAGTGGTATTCTGAGATTCTAGGGATGCAATGTTTGATGCTGGTGGGGTGATGAGTTTAATAAGGAAGATTTGTGTCCTGTGGGTTGATGACTTGATTCAGAGTATGCTAGGAACATGATTCGCGGTATTCCATACATCCAGGTGTAACCAAAATATACCGGGACTTGAAGCAACTTTATTGGTGGCCTGGGATAAAGATGGACATAGCTGCCTATGTGTCTAAGTGTCAAAATTGTCAGCAGGTTAAGTATGAGCACCAAATGGCTACAGGATTGCTTCAGTGGATGCCCATTCTGGAGTGGAAGTGGGAAAGGATAGACATGGATTTTGTGGTGGGTCTTCCTAAGACCTTGGGAAGGTATGACTCCATTTGGGTCATTGTGGATGGGCTGACCAAGTCAGCTCATTTAATTTCGGTCAGGATGGATTATAATTCGCAGAAGTTGGTTAAGATTTATGTTAAAGAGATTATGAGATTTCATAGGGTGCCACTCTTCATCATTTCAGACAGGGGTACACAGTTTACTTCCAAGTTCTGGGCTAAATTGCATGAAGTGTTGGTTACCTAACTGACTTTCAACATAACATTTCTTCCTCAGACGGATGATCAGTCAAAAAGGACAATTAGTTATTGGAGGACATGTTGAGAGCATGTATAATAAACTTTGGGAGTCCTTGGTACCATTTTCTACTATTGTGTGAGTTCTCATACAACAACAGCTATCACTCCAATATCGACATGACACCTTTCGAGGCATTTTATGGGAGAGGATGTAGATCACCCATAGGATGGTTTGAGGTAGGCAAGGTAAAACCTTTGGGCGTGGACTTGGTGAGGAATCTTAGGAAAAATTAAGGAGAATTCAAAACAAATTGCTAGCAGTCCAAAGCAGACAGAAAGAATATGCAGACCGCAAGGTAAGGGATATGACTTTTTAGGCTGGTGAACAAGTATTATTGAAAGTGTCACCACTGAAAGGGATAATGCGATTCGGCAAGAAGGGAAAGCTTAGCCCTCGGTACATCAGTCCCTTCGAGGTTTTTGAGATTGTAGGACTGGTGGCGTACAAGTTAGCACTACCACATAGTTTATCCGGAGTCCATCCAGTCTTCCATGTATCTATGTGAAGCGATACCATATGTATGGGGAGTATATTATCAAGTGGGATTCCATTCTGCTAGATACAAGAATCTTTAATACAAAGAGGAGCCGGTTATGATTATTGATCGATATATCCAAAAATTTAGGACAAGGGAAATTAAATCTGTGAAGGTTCAATAGAAGCACCGTCCGATTGAGGAAGCCACTTGGGAAACCAATAAGGACATGCATGACACGTACCCTTACTTGTTTGAGGATTTAGGTACTACACTTTCTCTTTTAGCTCATCTTTTTCGGGCTTGATCATTTGGAGATGAACAATGGGTAAATTGGTATCTGTTATAATGAAATATTCCGTCGTTATGGGTAAACCATTCGTGCAAAGTTTCAGGTTAGAAAACTTTCAGGTTTAGGATTTGGAAAATTTGGGCTAGGCTAGGCTAGTCTCAGACGGATTCTGAGTGGGACATGGTCTAGGGTAATCCAGGTGAGGATTGGGTAATATATCTTATGTCAATCTAGTTTTTCCATTAGCTAAGACATTAAGGAGTCCAGAGGACTTTTCAAAAGTAAATTCGAGTGAGTAAAACACTCGGTATCAAAGTTGACGTGAAAGGGTTAGTTCAGAGCGTCACGATTTGAGGTAATGTTTTAAAATGGTCAAGCTTGTGAGAAATTCTAAGATTCTGTTCTGTATCAACCGCTATAGTTGTTGACATGTACTATATCGACTATCACTATAGAAGAAGTCAAAGTCGGTCAGCACCGCTATAGCGGTTGAGTCCGCTACGGAGGTGCCGCTATAGCAGTGTACGGACTGCTATAGTGGAATAAGTTACTTTATATGCAAAAACTTCCCAAAAATGTTCAAAATTATCCAAGAATATTTTGGGGAAGGGCATAGGCGAAGGGAGGCCATTTTCATTGATTTTCCACCAAACTCCGTCGAACAGATAAGGTTTTCGCTCCCCACTCTAATATTTCAATTCCTAGACCTTAGAAACTAATATCAGGCTTGAGGTAAGGTTTGTATTGACCTAGGATGATAGAATCCGATGGAAAAAGAGGGATTCTAGGTGTAGAATTCTTGGGTTATGATTATTATCACAGATGCATGATTAAAACACCATTATTTGCTTAATGTAACCATTAAATGTTAGTTTTTAGGTGAACTAGTGGTGGAAAAGCCTTGTGAGGGATGGAATGATCATGGTTTGTCCTGGGTATTAGGATTTGAATATAATACAGGTAAGTTTAAGCCATTGGACTGATTTTCGTATGTTTTATAATCACTGTTAGACCAAGAACAAGCGAAAGCTTCAAAAAATGGGAAGGCTCTGGCCCAGTAGAGTTTTTAAGCAATTCAAGATAGGTGATGGTTATCGTTTTCCAAATGCAATGTGTGTGCATGTATCTTTAGCTTAGTAATATATATGCCTTGCATGTTTAGAGAATGAAATTATGAATGTCCAAGTGTTCGGGTGTCAATTATGTGAAATGAACTTGGTTTGTTTGCTTGTTGGTTTACAAGTGTGTTTTGTTCATTTAATATTGACTTATTTGATTGTGACTGACATTCGATTGGCTCGGGTACCACGCTTGGTATGGGATACTTATCAGTTAGCTCGGGTACCATGCTTGGTACATTTTCTATAATGGTTGGCTCCGGTACCATGCCTGGTATGGGTTTATTTATATTGTTGATTGCATTTGTTGATGGTCCTATGAGTGGACCATTAATTGTTGAGTCTGTGATTATTGCATATTGATCTATAAGAGGCTGGATAGTTGTACTTAAATATGGGGTTGGTCCTTGTATAGACCGAGAATTGCATGTTAAACACTTAGGTGTGGGTCTAGGGACCCTTGGTTGGTTCAGGTAAAATGAATTGAGTATATGCTATTGTTATTTGTTCATTATTGTAAGTAGTTTTTGAACATGTTTCATATGATTGATAAGTTAGAAGGAAAACTGAGAGTCTGGAGTTATATTGCTAGTTGTTATTACATGTTTGCACTGCTTTACTCAGATTTAGTTTATTGTTCACATATTGTTTATTGGAGTTGGCCGATGATCCTATCAGTACACTATTGTTGTGTACTAATTCTGCACTTGCTTTCTTTTTGTGAGTAAAGGATATCTTCCGGCAGCTGCTACGCGACCTCAGTTGTCGTCTTGATGATTCCAGATTTCAAGGGTGAACTGCTTCTTTAAGGCTACCTTTTATTCATCCAGTTCAGTTCTAGTTCATTTATTTTGGACATAAACTCTTGTTTTGGGGTTGCATCCCCGTTCATTAGACATTTGTAGATATTTTGGTACTGCGACTTTCAGATTCTAGGAGTATTTCCACAGGATCTTGTTTTATTAGTATTTTGGTTGTGAATGTTAGTTTATTTTAATGCAACTGGTTTTGAGCTTTTAGATTCACTAAGTGTTGGGTTGACAATTGGTTCGCTTATCCGGGGGTTTTGGGTGGGTGTCACTCGCAACGGGTTGGGTCGTGACAGTAAGCTTGATGATAAAACTAAAAGAGAAATTTTGATTGGTTATAGCACTATCTCTAAGGGATATATAATATAAAGTATTAAATCTAACAAAAAGTTTATCATTAAATATGTGAAGGTGGATGAAGATGCTTATTGCAATTGAAATATTTCTTAAGTAAGAACTATGTTTATTGAACCTACTTTTCAAGATCAAATGAAGACTGTGAAACAGAGAATATTGAAGACTTTTCTATTAGAGACATTAGAACATTGGCTGAAATTTATTAAAGATGTAATTTTTTATCCTGAAACCTCCAAACTTTTAAGATGCTAGCAAAATTGAAGAATGGGAGCAAGCGATGAAGGAAAAAATAGCCAGAATTAAGAAGAACTAAACATGAAAAATCATTGAAAAACCTTAAACTAAGAAAGTTATTGGAGTTAAATAGGTTTACAGAACGAAATTGAATGCGGATGGATGTATCAACAAGCACAAAGCAAGGCTAGTTGGTAAAGGTTCTCAATAGCCTGGAGTTGATTACTTAGATACTTCTGCATGTGTTATAAGGATGTACACCATCTGAATTTTGATTGCATTGTAAGCACAAATAAAGTGAAAATCTTGCATTTAGATGTATAAGGCATTGAATGATTTTCTAGTAGAGGAGATTTATGTAGCTCAAACCAAAGATTTTATGATTTAAAGAAGTGAAAGTAAAGTGTATATGCTTCAAATATCTTTAAAAGGAGTTGAAGCAGGTTTCACAGGCTTGGTACAGTATAATCAATACTCAATTGTGCAACCAAGGTTTCCCAAAAATTGACAATGATGTTATACTTAATATGAAACCACTTTCTAATGATGACCCATTAATTGTTCATTATATGTTCATGATTTGCTTATTACATGCAGTAATGAGCGAGAATTACAGTAGTTTAAAGTAAAAATGGAGAAATAATTTGTAATGTCAAATATGAGAGAGATGGAGTATTTTTTAGGGCTGGAAGTATACCAATCAGAGGCTGAAATTTTTCTGAATAAACAAGAAAATATTATAGAAATTCTAAAAAGAAATCTACATGCAAAATTGCAAACCTGTTCCTACACCATTGGTTTTGAATACCAAATTTTTGAAGGAAGATAGAGCCGAAAAGTGTGATGCTTAAGTTTTTTGAAATTTGATTGGAAGTCTCTTCTACTTAATGACTTCAAGATTTGTAACGACCCATCCTTTTGTTGTAGTGTTATTTAGGGTGTAAGTACCTGACTAAAGTTTTTACTAAGGTGAGAGTTGATAAAATCTCAAGCTAGGGTGAGTTTTGAAATATTTTTGGTGTTGTATGCTGAAGTGGTAATTTGTACTTCATGGTGTAGTATTTGATGGTGTAGTGTCCATTGATGTCTAATAGAGTGGTATAGTTTCCCGTAGGAAGTTTTGGGATGATAAGCAATTTTATAGAACTCCGATTATAGTGATTGTCGCGTAGGGATCAATCTGTGATATCTAGAATCGAGGTTTATATTGTGAAATAGGGTATTTTGGCCGAGTTCCTGAGTTTCTATTTTTGGGACCACTGCAGTGATAGACATCCCGCTGCAGTAGTCAAAGCCCCACTATAATGAGCCTGGCAATTTCACCAGAGTTCACCATAGCAAGCTAAGTCTTGCTACAGCATGCTCGCCATAGCGAGAAAAATGACTGTTGCAATGAGATATGGGAGGCAGATTTCTTGACATAAGTCAGTCTTTCGAGTTTTATTTCACAAACTCCCAGAACTCATTCCAGCACTCCAAGAAGGCCATTTTCCCAAGACTAGAGTATTTTTCTTTGTTCAAGGAAAGTTATTCCATTAACCTCCTCGTTTAACAATCATTTATCAATGTAGAATCATTGGAGAGTGTTTAATGATTGAAATTATGACTTAGAACCCTAGGTCTGAGAAATTATGGTAAAGCCTATGGGTAAGGGTGAATATAATCTAAAATACTTCTAGGGTGTATATAAACACTTCCTATCATAAATTTGGTATTCGTAAACATGAATTAGGATAATTTGGGACCTCGAGTTCCATAAAAATAAGACCTTTAGCATAAAAATGACTAAAAAGGGGTAAATTGGAGTAGAAACTCTATGAATGGTGATCATGTGAACAATATGAGATAAGTTGATGGTTAATCGACCTTGGAGAATGCTAAGGACCTCGTGTAAGGGTAAAGTTAGTGGGTTGAATTCTTAAAGCCTAAAATAAAAGAGTAAATGATTAATTACTCTCTATTATTTGTTTATTTAGACTTTACGTTCTGAAGAGTTAAGGAAGGGCAAGGCTACTGCAAGGTAACTTTTAAATTAGAATTCTTTGGTTGAGATAGGTTATAATTTAATTAGAGTTGAGACTTGATTTAGTACTTGTATGCTTTGAATTGAATAACTTGTTAATTGATCTTCAGACATACTTGAAATTGATGTTTGTTCTTGTTGATGCTTAAATAAATAAGTTATTGTATATTAAACTTGATTTCAAGATTGTTGTGATGATAAAATATGCTTGTGATTTAGTGCATCATGTTATATCTTGAGATATAGAGAATTTAGAACTATAGATTGATACTGGTTGAGGGATCAGGTACTACGCCATTACAAATGTTGATACTGACTTTATTATTATGAATCAGGTATCACACTGGTATGGATACTAATATTGATTTATTATTATGGATCAGGTATCATGTCAGTATGATACATAGACCCTGGTGTATCTCCTACAGGTCATGACTAGTTGGAAAAAAATAAGTCCTTTTAACATATGTGTATAATTTAGTGCATTGAGGTATGAGTTAGTATGACAAATCATGATAATAATGAGAGTAAAGGAAACCCAAATATGGGAGTGAGGTGGGCATAGACTCATAGTCTGATATTTCTTATTGAGACTGTTAGTTCTTGATTGTATGATAACTTATGGTGACTTATATGATTTGGTTGCAGACACTATTTGACTTACTTTTGAAATGATTCTTTGTGAATGAACAACTTGCTATGAGTTGAAGTCTTATCTACTTATTGTTGATGTATTTGTATAATTGTTATAAATTGGGTCAATCTATGATGTCTACCAGTACATAGTGGTTTGTACTGATACTACCATGTACTCTTCTTTATTGAATGCAGACCATGTTCCAGAAGCTTAGATGCGACCTTATCTCTAGTCGTGACAGTTGATTCGATCCAAGGATGAGCATTACATATTCAGGCTGCTTTGGATCTTCGTATTGGTTCTTGTCCCTCTTTTGGACAAGGTGAATCGTCTTTATTTTATTAGATTTTGGATATCTTAGACATGCTTTTGGATTAGAGTTCTTGTACAATGACTTTTGGGTCTTGGGGAATATAATAGATAGTTGAATATTTTCTCATTTACTTTTATTATTTTTGACTATTTCTCATTATTAAAGAATTGGTTTTGTTATTATATTGCCTAAAAATGGCTAATTGATTGAGTCAAGTTTTGAGTTAGATGGTTCTCCCACTGGAGGGTTAGTGTGGGTGCCACTTACGACCGTCTGAGTCGTGATAAGATTTGATTTGATGTATGTTGCTAGTTTGCTTTCATTTATTCAAAGTCCCCACGATATTCATTTTGTAGATGCAAAAAGAATGCTTAGGTACTTAAAAGGTAATGTATAACTTGAAATATGATTTAGATCGATTGAAGAAAGTGCTTTGCTAGTCTTTGTTGATAGTGACTGGGCAAAAATACTGACGATATGAAGAGTATTATTGGCTATGCATTTTATTTAGATTCTAATGTGTTTTCATGGAATTCAAAAAAGCAACAATGCAATGACCCATCCAGTTATTTTTGCATTTTTGCGTTCTTTGTACTGTTAGAGCATTCCTGTAACGGCCCCAAGTCATTTATGGCTTGTTGAGATTGGTAGTTCGGTGCCCTGGCCGTTCATTAGGTCGTTATGACTGTTTTCCTGTTTAGAGCTTAATCTTAGGAAATTATTGACTTCGGTCAACATTCTTGGTAAACATGTCCAGAATCAAATTTTGACAGTTTCGTTAGCTCCAGAGCATGGATTTTGGTCTAGATAGACCCTTGGTCGGTGTGTGGGAGCTTTTTTAGTTGTCTTGTTGTTTATGTATTCTGGCCATTTGACTTTGGTCAACATTTGGAGAAGACAGTCTCGGATGAAAATTCCATCAGTTTTGTTAGCTCCAGAATATCAACTTTAGGCTAGAGGGACCTTTGGTTCGGATCTCGAGGCTTCCAGACTCATTTTTGGCCCTTAGGTTCCATTTTAGAAAAATTAGCCATTTGGGTGTGGGGCCCACTTTTTGTTAAATCGATCTTCATTGTGAATTTTATTAATTCTGTTGAGTCCAGAATGCCATTTCTAGTGCAGTAGCATAGTTTATTTGCGCACCGGGGTCCCAAATGACTCTCGTAGGCCTACCAGGAGACTTTTTGGCCTTAAGTTTCTGCTAGTTGTTGTTGCAGGTGTAGGCCTCAGGCCTTAATCACGACTGCGAGGGAGGCCACATGACTGCGATGGTCTGCCTCATTGGGCACCACGACTGTGAGGGTTCTTTCATGCGATTGCAATGAAGGGCCTGTGGACCTGTCCTCCTTTGTTCTAAGCAATCGCGATGCTCCTTCTCGCGACCGCGATGAAGCCCCTGCCTCCTTGTTCATCGCGGCCGTGTGGCTAGCTATTGTGATCACGATGGTCTAGTCAGCGTGGTCCTCATGACCATATGGGGTCTCCTTGCGATCGCGAAGGAACCTTGGCAGTATATAAATCCTCTCCTTCATTTTCTTCACCTATAAACCGAATTCCTCCATAGACTTTGAGCTCCAAGCTCCATTCTTCAACTTTGTTCATTCCAAGGCTTGGTGGTGAAAATTTTCTTAGTCTGTGATCATTTGTTGGCTTCTAAATTGGTAAGTTCCCTCGTAAATTCCATAAATTCTCTTTTGATTCACTCTTTGAATTTTGAGTTTCCATGGGCTATTTTGGGCCCTTCTGATGGTTGATTCTCTCTCAATTTCGGATCATGTACTCCTGATAGTGTTGGAAACATTGTTGTGATTTTTGTTTTCCATTTTGAGTTGTAGGGCCCATGGGCCCATTTGTGACCCAAATTTTGACCCGGATAAACTTTTAGAAATATGAGTATCATTAGTCTGGTTTTAATACGTAGATTATATTTGTGATAGTTTGACTATTATTTAGAGCTTCTTGGAGTAGTTCAGGCTTGAAAAATATCGTTCCAACAGCTTATCATCAGATGACAGGTAGGTTACGGTTTCATCTATATAGACTCTGTGTATATAGGCTATAATCACTATCTAGTATCCTTGGGTTGGGTCTAGGTTGGCACCCCATACCTTGTCCATTTTTTTTGTCCGTCTTATTTTCTTGCGTTCGTTGTAGTAATTAATCTAGTGTTGTAGGATTACTCTTATGGCCTAGTTGGCCCTTGTAATTGCCTCTGGACCATAAATGGTGGGTTATTTGAGAATGTTTGCGAGTCTCGGATATCGAATTATGTTATTGGAACTGGTTATTTATGCTATAGAGTGATTTGAGGCTGTGCAGGGCCGATAGGTTGTTTGTGAGTCGTTGGGCTACTGATTGTTCGGTCATATCATTATCATCATAAGAAAAGGATTTTCTGCATTTATTTTATTATTACTATGGTTGCGGGCCTATCTATCACCGGTTTTCTAACTTTACATAGCCCCGAGGGCCCATTTTCTATATAAATGGTTATTAATGGATTTAAACTGTCTTATTGATCTTCTTGGAGTAAAAGATACTTTCGAAATGATTTTTCCCACTGATTCTAGACTCGGCTAGGCCGGAGTGCTAGATATGACTTACTACTTATTTTGAGACTATACTAGGCTTGACTGAGTAGGAGCGATAGACTTGATTATTTTCACTGATTTTAGATCCGATTCGAGTCCGGGCATTATTATTGAGATATGGAGAGATAGTATGTGGTCACAGAGACCTCTATGGACTTTGCCGATCCAGACTAAGGGCTGCGGGCTGAGAGTACCGGAGGAGGGGTATATAGAGTAGTAGAGGTATACGGGGGAAGCCTTCCATGGGTCCTACCTGCTGGGTCTACGGGCGTCGAAGGAGGTGCATACGGTACCACGGTCACTTCTAATCATATCATACCATATCATGCATTTTGTGTTCTATTCCACCCTTGTTTGCTGATTGTTGAGTGTACGCTCAGGTAGTATAGGATGTCGAAGGGTTTGTCTTCACTCTTATATGTTCCTCGGGTGTATGGGCACCTATTGAGACTGTAGGTAGATTAGTTTACTCGTTTCTATTGTAGTATATGTTTATGTCTTAGCTACTTGTGGGTTTTTATTCAAGCTTCCTTATCTTGTGTGATTCACTGCTAGCATGTCTATGTTCAGTTACTTCCCTTCCTTCCCTTTTTATTTGAAGTTACCGGTATACCGCCATCCTTCTTAAACTTTTTATTTATATATTGTTGTTGCAAGGATCCAGGTGCGTTCTCCTTTCCTTCACATGTGTTCTGTTATATATGCATATCTTCTATGGCTAGCATAGTTTGATTGTATTCTCTGGTATTCTATCTGTGCTAGTTTCTGTGTACTATTCTCTGTTTGCTTCTGTGACTACCTTCTTTAATTCTGCTATTTACTTTTTTTACATATTATATGCGCTCAGTCAGCCTATGATGCCTACTGGGTACCCGTTGCTTTGCAATTGGTGCTCATACTACACCTCTGCATCTTTTTTAGTGCAGATCCTAGTGTGAGCTTTCACCTCTTATAGAGTGGAGACTCGTGCAGCTTTCCTGGCATCTGAGACTTAGGATGAGCTCCTGGCGATCGGGGCTTAGCTTTTATCTCCTCTTTTGTACCATGTACTCTTTGTTATTCAGAGATGGATGTATATATATACTTTCGTACCCCCATTTGTACTCTGTATTTAGTAGCGACTTTTTTACTGTGACACGAGGTCGTGAGATGGTCTAGTTTTCCTATATATATATATATATATATATATATATATATATATATATATATATATATTTCAGTTGCTATATTTCTTTACTATTATCTCTTGCTTCCGCTTATATTTTGTTCTTTTATTTGCTTAGTTAGCTAGTAGTCCATTACTAACCGTTCCGGACTACGGGGATTGGTTTGTCTACAAGGGGATTGTAGGTGTCATCATGACCTGAGAAATTGGCTCATGACAAATAAATAGTGGCACAATCTACTGCAAAGGAAGAGTATGTAGCAGCATCTATAACAGCAAATTTGGCTATTTGATTGAGGAAAATTCTGAAGGATCTTAAAATGAAATTGCAAGTTGCAACTAAAATTAAGTGTGATAACAAATATGCAATTGCAATTGTAAAAATCTAGTACAACATGGTATAACAAAGCATATCCTTGTCAAGTTTCATGTCGTTAGAGAAGTCGAGAAAAACAAGGAAATCAAACATGTTCATTGTTATTCTGAGGATCAACTTGCTGATATATTTATCAAAGTTCTTCCCAAAATCAAATTTGATCTTCATGGAAAAATTGGAGTTATCATTAAACATCTCAAGGAGGAGTGTTGAAGCATTGAGATATTTACTATCATACTACTTTTTTAATCTATTATTCTATTTCTGAAATTCAGTTGTTTAGGTGAGGTAGAATAGGAGTTTATGTAGTACCCTAGTTGAGATAGAATAGGAGTCTTTCAACTATTTATTTCTATGACGTGAATGAATAAAATAAATATTTTTGATTCTCGTATTTTTCTTTTCATATATAAAAACAACAGTTACATTTCAGTGTCAATTTAAAAAATAAATAAATAAAATAACTATATATATATAAAATGCACACATACTGTGCATTGAGTACTTGGGAGCAGGTATTGTTCTCCACTTGATTTGATTTTACATACGTTTTATTTCTGTATCAATCATATATATATCATAGTAATGTATCATAAATAACTATATCATTGTGTGTGTGCGTGTGTGCATATATTTACTTCTTAAGAAAATTAGAAGAATGTTTTGTCAGGGGAAAAGTTACCTATAAAAAATAAGGCACGTGAATTCGTGGTCTTTCCGTAAAACTAGGTACTTATAACTTTCAATTCGTCTCTGACCATCAAATAAAATGTGAATAACCCATCCTCCTCTCTTTGAAAGAAGGGGCGCTTCCGGTTCTGTCGGTGCTTGAAACAATTTTGTCTTCTCTTATATATATATATATAAAAAAAATTAGTATAATATTACTTGCTGACACCCATGCTACAAGATGACTAAATGGTGCACTTTGTTAAATATTGAGTTATTTACCTTGAGGATTAGGGTTCAATTCTCACTAAATACATGTTTTCCTTCTTTTTTTTAGTGGTGCACCCATGTTCTAGAAATTCTAAAATCATATGGCTCTTGTCCTTAATTTTTTACTCCCTTTCTATGAAATTTTCGATTGAACAAAAAGTTTGCCATATACACTAACTCATAATATGAATATTTTTGTTTCATTAGTAGTGAAACTATGACCCTTCTCAGTTAGTCAGTAATAAAAGAAGTAAAATTATAACTATTTAAAAGTGAGCAAACCTTTGAAGGCATTGTTCTGACTTTTAGTGCAATTTCTGGCTTGAATGTATTCGCCGATATTAGAGCCTATAATATTGTTCACCTGAAAAATATTTCATTTAGAAACGTCAATGAAAAAGGAAAAATAGTGAATTATAACTATATCTATCTAAATATAATTAAACATGTGGAGAAATAACTTATTAATATATAGGTGATATGATGTTGTTGCTTATTAATGGTTGCACTTTCAACCTACATCGCTTAGTTGCATATTTTCAAATCTATGCAAAATTAATCATCAAATAATTATATATACTGTCAATATACCTGATAACTATCAAATGCTGACATCACAATAAAAAATGGCGTCTTGATATCTTGTTGTATGTTTTCTGAGAAAAAACACTGCAATGTATTTGTAGATTGTATATATTCGTTAGTTCAGAAAAGGTAAATGACAATTTTATTGCAGGACGTACCAATTCTGCTTTCATTCTTGAAGTGCAAGATTTTGGTAACACTTTGGTAGATCCCTGCAATTCAATAAAAACAGGTTTTAATTACAACATATATATACTTAACCTTAAATCAACATACATATACAGGTCAAAAAAGTAATTTATATTAATAATTATTATGAACTCCCTGATGTTCTTCAAAGTACTTGGTTATATATCCCCTAACTACATAATTAAATTAGAGTAAATGAAAGAGATAGAATTTTACATGTAAAGTAACAACATCTCTAAAGATTGACTCAAACGCATTTGCTAGCAGTGGATTTTTTCTATAAGTAGACAAAAAAATTCCAAAGTTAGATTAATTAGTACGTGTGGTTCTTAATTAGAATAAAGAATTATTTGCTTATATAAAAAATGCAAAGTCCTTAAACATGCATCTTACACACGAATAAAATAACCAGCATCAACTAAACATTTCACTCTATGAGCTTTAGGCAATAAATTGTGGAAGTGATCACAATATAGCATTGTTGGATATCCATTAGCTGAACCGCCAGAAAGAATGGCCTGCAATGATTAATTTTTCTCAGTATTTTTCAATAATCAATAACACAAATATTATTTCAGATAATTTAAATTTACGTACATTCTTTGCGTTCTTTAATCCTTTTGCTAATAGATCCTCAATTATTGCATCAAATATCCTTGCACCTCTAAAATGTAGATTGGTAGCCTAAACAATGTAGGATGTGAGTATAGTTCAATGTTATCTTGTCAAAATATACCGATATATAATATCACAAATGCATATTCACTTTTCTCTTTAAAAATTATCAGAGACAGATTTTTAAAACAGAAACATACAGGATCAACGCTTTCGATATCTCCGGTGAAAGCTCCACCATCACAATACCTAACAAAAACTTTGTTCCAATTGTAAAAATCTGCATGATTTACAATAATTAATCTTATGATCATATAAGTCTTTTCTCAATCGAATTAAACTTTTCATTCTGCACATTTTATCAAATTGTTCTTGAGAAATAATTTATTTATTTCAAAACGAGATGTTAGGTAGCTTAATAAAAAAGAACCTGGATTTTCACTTTTACTCCTGCTGAAAATGCCTAAAAATATAAATGGCATCATAAGTTTTGAAGAACCCAAGTCAGTTTTGGAACGGTTCAGGCAATCTGTGATATTTCTGCACCATGCTCCTCCCTATAGACAAAGCGAATGTTTTGAATTTTTTAAAACATTTCAGAAAGCATGTCTCAATAATAACCAGAGATCATAAGTCTTCTTACTTTTTTGAAAGAAAGAGTTTAAGTTTTTATAAACTGACTTTTTTATCAGATCACTTAAAAGAGTAAATTAAATTTTTTAGAAGAAGCCAAAAAATAAAGTAGACAACACTGTATAAAATATTTTGATATTGCAATGTGAATAAAAAGAATCAAATTTATGCTTTGTTAAACTTACTGAGAGTAGAATAATCCAGTTTCGGACCCCATGTCCAAATCCTCGATCAAGATGGTATGCTGGAGGTGATCCGTCCAAGCACACTGCAAATAAAATAACAATCTTTATGCAACTACATACATGAAATTTTTAACTTCTAAGTGTTGTAAGTAACCTGCTCCTTTTGACACAGCATTCTGAATTATTGTTTTATCAACAAAATATGCATGATCTGTGCCTTTCTCTTGTTTGGGTGATTCATTTGCTTTTTCAGATGTAATTTTGCTGATGGCCAGAGAACAAATAAGTAGGCAAATAAGTTGAACAAATTTTGTCGCCATCATTATCCTGCAGATCATAATTTTTCAGGATGAGAAATTAATATTAATAACTAAATGGCAGCATGATTCATCCTGGTGAGTCGTAAGCTCGACATGCATATTCTTTTTATGGTAGCTTTCTCTTTTTTAGATAATCTTTATCATGCTTGGACCGCTCCCATAGTATTCTATAGATGTTTTCATGATGTTGCATTGTATTAGTTTAGAGTAACACCTTTTGGAGATTTTTGAACTTTCTTTAAATTGAGATTGTTAGACTTGTTATATTTCACAGCTCAAGAGTTTTATTTTAGTTTATTATGCATCTTTAAGATTATTAACTAATGGGTACGTTAAATTTGGATAATTCTGTGTCGATCATTTAGCCATAAGATTTGATTGTGACATGAGGTGATCCATCTACTTGATCTGCAGATGCTGGAGTCTATTTTTTTCAGTTTATATTTTTAGGCCATGTCTCATAAACTCTTGTAGTAAAAAACTGTAGATGTTCATTGACTTGATTTGTGGGTTACGTTTTGATAATTTATATTCCTTTATGTTTCATGCTACTTTCACTTATCGCATATTCGACATTGATTTTATATCTTGACAATACTTATGGTTTGATGAGTTTATAACTTTTCTAGTTTTCTTTGTGGAGGTAGGTGTTTGTTGAGTGTCAATCATGATCTTTTAGATTTAGTTGTGACACTCAAAAAAAAAATTCTTTATTTTGTGATAGTCAAATTGTCATTTATCTTACTAAGAATCAAATTCTTTATTAGCATACAAAGTATATTGATATCAAACATCACCTTATCAAAGATATATTATCCTAGAGTGTGGTTTCCTCTTGGCGACAGCTGAAATAGAAAGGAGATCCAAGTCTAAAGAGAGAGGGAAAGTGATCAACAGAGATAATCAAGGTGTAATTGATGAGAACAAAGGTGTCCCACAATCGATCGACCCAAAAAAAAAAAAAAGTCTCACAGTCCTGCAAGGAATTATCTTATTTCAACTGAATCAAAAATTAACAATGATTATATCTCTGGGATAGCCTCATGAGCTAGTATGGTAGACGCAGAGGTAAAAGAGAGTAGCAACACTGATAATCCCCAAATCCTTGCTCATAATTGTGATAAATCGTGGAGTAAAATTATTGTATCTGTACCGTCAGATGAGGGATTAGACCTCACAAAGGAGGACTAAAATAAAGTTGATGTAAAATTCACACGAATGATATAACAATGAGGTTGAATATAGGAAAACTGTGGTAATTTAGTATGTTTTGGGATCAAACCCTCTTCGTATAGTTATGGAGGGTTTTCTCAAAAGAATATGGAAAAGCATAGGAGTTGATAAAGTCACACAAGTTAATCGTGGAGTCTTCCCGATCATATTTCGCAGTGTGGAGGATATGGGCAAAGCAATCAAGGAGGGAGGCCAGATGTTTGATAGATAACCCATTATTGTGAAACTTTGGAGACCTGATATTAAAGTGAACAACTAAGGAGAAGGTGGACAAGGTACCTATATAGATTAGGCTTGCTGGACTAGAAATTTAATTTTGGGAAAACTTTCCCTAGCCAAGATTGTGTGGCTTGGTAATCTATTGAAGGTTGATGAAGCTGCCACAAAAAAAAGATAGACAGATATTTTCCAAGGTCTTGGTAGAAATGCCATTGAACCGGAGATATTCTTCAGAAATCATGTTTGAGAATGAAATTGAAAAATAATGAAGCAAGAAATAGAGTATGAATCAAAACTAATTATGTTCACCAGATATGAAAATTTTGGTCATGATATCAATGAGTGTAGAAAACAACATATAGAAGTAGCACACGCTGAGATGGTGAGGGACAATGTAATGGAAATTGAGAAGGAAGGGGTAATAACAAAAGCTAAAGAGGCTGCTCCTACTGATGGCATTAGTAAAGGGAAGGAGAAGAAAGGTACACTACCTAGAACATCACCTAGTAGTCATAGCAGCATCAGAAAACCCTTTTCCCATATTGAAGAATAAGCGATTAAATAAATACCATTAGAAGTAGGTTGCAAGGCCTCAAAGTTCAAACAAAAGAATGCCTAATACAAGCCTTGGGAATGAAAAAGGTGGGGGAGTCTCCCTCTCCTATGTATAATATAGGAATTTAAAATCTCATAAGTCAAAATAAGGTTAATAAACAGTAGGATATGTAATTTTTTATGAATAACTCCAAAGTTGGCCTATTTGAACTCCTGGAAATTAAGACTAAGAGAGACAAAGCCCAACAAGCTTCTCTTAATATGTGTAATGATTGAGATTTTACAATTAATCTTTCTACATATTCAAAAGGTAGAATTTGAATGGTTGGTCAATCCTCAGATAATACATTTTCTGGTTCAGCACAAGGGAGTTGGTAGTATGTTTAACATCACTATGGTGTATGGTTTCAATGATCAAGCATTAAGGAGGATCTTGTGGAAGGATATACATGGTGTGACTGTCCACATAAATGGGTCGTGATAGTCATGCGTGACTTTAATTGTATATTAAATAGAGATGAAAGATTAGAATGTCTAGTAACACTATAAGAAATCAGGGAATTTAGGTAATATGTTGATAATTGTGGATTCCAAGAGCTGAAATCTTCTAGATCCTTTTTATACTTGGAACAATAAGAAAAAGGTGGTGATAGAGTATGGAGTAGAATTGACACTGTGCTAACTAATAGTGATCAGAATGAATTTTACCAGCCTTCGAGGTACATTATCTGACCGATGACCTTTTTTATCACTGTCATGCTATTATTAACTGGAGGATGGTTCTATGCCTACAAATAAGCAATTTAGGCACTTCAATATGTGGAGTAATGAACCTGATTACAAAGCCAGGTGACAGTTAGTTGGGTGGATCCTAGTAAGGGCACGAAAATGTTAAAGGTGGTAGGAAAATTGAATAGGCTAAAAGTAGTACTGCTTAAACTTAACAAAGCTAGAGTCAATGACACTGAAACATAGGCTGAGAGGGCCACAGAGAAACAAATACAATGTCAAGAAAGAATGCATAAAAACCCAGCAATGTAGACATCATTGAAGAAGAGATCAGATTAGTACATGATTGTCACAAACTGAATATGGCAAGAGAACAGTTCCTAAAACAAAAAAGTAAAGTCCAATGGCTTAAGGAAGGAGATCAAAACACAAAGTTTAATCACATCTACCTTAAGGCCATAAGAAATACAAAAAAAATCTTTACTATCAAAGATAAGAAGGGGAATTACAATACTAATTTGGAGGATATAAGTGGGATCTTTATTGATTATTACACAGCACTACTAGGAACATTTATTGAGAAAAAGCAATATTATAATAGTGATATCATCAGAAAAGGACCAGTAAACACTAAAAACCAAAGAGTTATACTTGAATCCCAATTCACTAAAAGGGATGTTAAACAAGCATCATGGGCAATAGAAGGTGACAAGTCCCGAGGGTCTGATGGATATAGAAGCTAGTTTTTCAAGGACTACAAGGATATGGTGGGGATGACCTTGTAGAAGGAGTTTTAAAATTCTTTTCACAATGAAAAATGCTTACATGTGTTAACGATACTATGATTACATTGATTCCTAAAGGGTCAGATGCTAAAATAGTAGGAGATTCAGACTATTATCTTGTTTTAATACTATATATAAGGTGATATCAAATATGTTGTGCACAAGATTGATGTGATGACCCATTTGGTTATCTTTGCGTTTACGCACTTATTGTGCTGTTAGAGCTTTTCTGTAGCGGCTCCAAATCATTTATGGCTTGCTAGGACCGGTAGTTCGGTGCCCTGGTCGTTCGTTTGGTTGTTTAGGACGTTTGCCTATTTTAGAGCCTTAACTTAAGATATCACTGACTTTGGTCAAAATTCTTACCTAACGTGCTCGAAGTTGAATTCTGACAGTTCCGTTAGCTCCAGAACATTGAGCTTGGTCTAGTTCGACCTTTAGTTGAGGCCTGAGAACTTCCGGTGTGGGTTTTGTGTTGTTTTCTCTATTTTTAGGCCATTTGGAGTTGAAAGTGTAACTTTGGGTAGCTTTCGATGATCAAAGCATCAAATTCGAAATCCGATGATTCCATCAGCTCCAGAATGTTGAGTTTGGGTTAGATAGGTGGTTGGTTCGGGTTCCGGGTGAGCCGGCCTTTGAGTTCTTATTAGTTAGTGTTGACTTGGGTCAACATTTCTCCGAAACGACCTCGTATGGAAGTTTCGTCGATTCCAAAACGTCGTTTCCACTCTATTAGCATTATTGGGTTTTAAATATCGGTTTCCGATTGTGTTCGAAATGCCCCATTGAATTCCTAAAAAGTTGTAGATTTTTAGTGCAGGTCAGGCCTTCAGCGCAATCGCGCCTCAACGCCTGTAGCTGGCCAGCACGATCGCGCCCTTCAGGCGCAATGGTGCATGGCTTCCTTGAGCGCGATGGCGCTGGTTTAGCGCGATAGCGCTGACCAGCGACCATCAGCTATATATTTCTAGTTAGTTCAATTTTCCAGCCATTTCTCTGTACCTTTCTCACTCTAAAACACTAATACTCTCTACCAAATGCTCCACATCTGTCCGAGACTTGGGAAAACCAATTGTTCATCATTAATTCGCGATCCTTTGATTCTTGGTAAGAGTTCTTCTTCAACTAGCTTTCTCTAGTTCTTTTCAAAAATCCTCCATTGTTGCTCATTTCCAAAATCTTGAAAATTATCATAGATGTTGCCGTCTTGCTCTTGCATGTTGGTTCGAGGGATTCACCGTCTGGGCTTAATTTCTCTCCTTGTGGTAAGTAATCCTTGCCTAATTTTCAATTTTGTTCTTAGAATTCCAACTTTAAGCCTCCTCTTGAGTGGGCTATTTTGACGCCCTCCTCTTGGCCAATTGTGCTCAAATTTGGAGCATTCTTGGCACCGTTGTGGTCGTCGTGTTTCTTTTCATTTTTAGTTTTGGGTTGTGGGCCTTGCGGGCCCACTTTTGACCCAGATTTCAACTCGGCTACAAGTGTAGTGATATGGGTACCGTTCGACTTATTTTAATGTTTTATTTATATTTTTGATAGTTTGATCATCGTTTGGGGTTTCTCGGAGTGCTTCGGCCTTGGATTTCATTGTCCCAGCAGCTTGTCAGCGGACGACAGGTAGGTTACGGTCTAAGCTCCTCAAGACTTAGTATATATCGGATAAAATTATACTAGTTGGAATCTTTGGGTTGGGTTATTAGGTTGGTACCACAGACCTTGAACGCTTTCTATGATTTGCCTCGTTTCTTTCCTCCGTTGTGTGTAGTATTCTCCGTAGTTGATGTTATCACCCTTATGGCCCTGTGTGGCCATATTTTGACTTTGTACCATAGATGGTGGGTTAATTAGGGGTGCCCATGAGTCTCGGGCATCATTATCATGATATTATGCTGGCTATCTGTGTTTTATCCATGTTTTACTATGTTATAGAATGCTGACCCCCTAATTTTTCTAAGGAACAGGTTTAAGCGATCTGTTCCTTTGTCGAGTACTTGAATGTAAAGCAATAAAAGAAGAACACACGATGTTTACGTGGAAAACCCCCAGCTCACAAGGGGAAACAACTATGACCTACACCTCTGTAGGATTTAACCCAATTAACTAAAAACAATGAGCCTCAACAACAGATTACAAACCTCTTGCAACCTAAGGAATTATAAACTCTAATTCCTAAACTCCACACAGGCCTCCCCAGGTCTATGTGCCCAAGCCTTCGAGTTATCCCAACTTGAAGACTAACTCCTATGCCAGTTTATAACTCACTGACACTAAGAATTGAAAGATTACAACTCAATGAAAAACAATACAATCGACTTGACTCAAGAACTGTTAAGCATAGACTTAAGGAACACATTCTTTAATCTGGTTTCTTGTATTGGCTGCACTTGGATCTTCACTCAGAACTCTCTCAAATATGAACTCACTTAATTTGATTGTGTTCTGCTTGTATCTCTCTTTGTAAGTGCGTGAGGTTTATTGTGAAACCTCTCATGTATTTATGCTGAGAGTCCTTTCCTTGTAGTGGCTGATTTCCTTCCGTATTTAGGAATCCTTCTCCTTGTAGGACTTTTTCAAGACAATCTCCTTGATTTCTTTCCTTGTGGGATTCTTCCTTCTGAAAGGAAACCTTGTGCAAGCTGGACTCTCCTCATAAACACGTTTTCTTCACACGCCTTTGCTCCTATCTCCTTGCCATCTGTCTTCTCCTGATCCTCATAGGATTGCTGCTTGAGAGGAACAAGTCACAGATACATGTTCCCTGCATGTGTTTCACAACTTTGTCAATCTTCAAAATCTACCTCGATCCAACAAATTCCCCCTTTTTGATGATGACAAACCCTTGCTTCTTGTATGTAGAATTCCACATGTATCATGTCAGTTTTCTTAAGGTAAGTTGCAAAGAGAACACATTAGAGGATTAGGTTGGACCCACTGGGTTATAAATACCACACAAGCAACAATTATCTTCCCTCTTTTAGCATCATAAAACACTATGAAGACACACAACATTTCAATTCAAGTAGCATTCTATGCTCATGGCCACTGGGGCTATCACCTATGCAAACACTTAAAAAGTAAAAGCTCAATTAGCTATATCAATGTATTTGCAAGTGCACATGAGACAAGAGGAGATTAGAACTGAAACCCAACATATTATTAATCACAAAGCATGTACACTAGAAATGAAAATTAAGAGCTCAAAACATACATATGTGATAACAAAAGAAACAATGTTGGGAGGGCTAGGGTGGGCAAGCTAGGCAGTGGGAGATGGAGGTTCTTTCTTGAGCAGCTCATAGAGGCCCTTCAGGCTGGCAGAATTGGTGGCTTACTCAGATGCTAAGGCAGCTTGTGCTTGGGCAAGCTCACCCCTAAGCCTTGCATTCTCTTCCAGCAGTAGTGCATGCTCAACCCCATATGTGTCATGAAGCTCAGCCAAATCCTCATCAAGGGTTGCTTTCATAGCTTCCATCTCTACATCCTTGGCAGTCAACATTGCTCTCAACCTTTGCAAGGGTGCGTTGGTCCCCCTCCGAGGAACAGGTACAATAACCTGGTTCACAGTCCCTATCACATCTTTAGTTGTCTGATCTTGCCAAGCTTGAACAGGCACACCAAAGTGTTGAAAGACTTCTGCTAACCAAAAGCCATACCCCAAGGCATGCTTGGTCCCATCCTGCTTGCATACCTATGCATGTGACATAGTATCAGTCCTGGCAGGTTAATGGGAATTTTGGAGAGCAACAGTTGCATCAGGGTAAGTTCCATGAAATTTGGCTCAGTGCATTTTTGCTCCCTAGAAAGCACTATTTTGTGCACCACATCAAACAGCATCTGATGAAGAGGAAGCATAGCCCCCTTATCTACTCGACAGTGCCACTCCAAGGTAGGGTCATTAGCAAATCGCCTCAAAATTTCCAGAGCAGAGGGTAACCCGTCCAAGGGAGGCCATTGCCTCTTTACATAATGACACCACCCAACATTTGGTACTCCCAAGACTTCAGCCAATACAGCAGGGGTTAGGGTGATAGGGACATCTCTGACAACATTTGAGATGGAGGCTGAGGTACCTGTGGCATTCACATAGAATTGTAGAGTTTCTACACGAGCCATCTTTCGCCGAGTGCCACCTTGAAGGAAAAGGTTTGACCAACCCTGTGCATCTATCAATACTAGCAATTCCATCATCTTAGCTCCTTCAAACCTAGTTAACACTCTTCCCCTTACTATATCTCTTGTCCCAAAATTGATCAGCCTTTCAGTCCTAGCATCAAGTGACTCATCAATGGGATCCATAGACTCATCCTTCTCTTTCACATCCCCAGGAAGATCAGCCTCCACATCCTCCTGAGAATCAACATCATCAGTATCATCTTGCTTATGAGACTCAGAAGATGGAAGTCCATGATCATCTCCCTCACTATCAAGGGGATCATCCACTAGTCAAGACTTGACAGAACCTCTGGAAGGAAAAGGTTTTCTGACCTGTTTCTTTGTTGGTTTTGAGGGAGAAACACCCTTACCTTTCCTTCTCCTTTTAGCCTCCTCTACAGCATCATCCAAGATGTCAATAGGATCAAGGGGAGGGGCAGAGGTACCTCTAGTGGCTCTAGGTCTTTTAGCTGCTGAGGCAACCATGCTTTCTTCTAGACCTCTCTTTGTTGCGCTGGTCATTCGAACATCGATAGAAGTAGCCACAGGAGCAGGAAGATCTTCTTCAAGTTCATCTGCAGGTATCCTAACAGCCTTGCCTGAGACCTTGCGTAAACGAGACCTTACCCTTTGTGGAATTAAGTTGGAAATTGGCGTGTTGTCCTCATCCTCAGCAACAGGTGCTGACTGGGTATGTTGAACTTATTCCCTTGACCCAGAGCTTCCATCCTCAGCTTCCCCCTTAGAAGATGCATCCAACTTTTCTCCAATAGGTGAACTGGGTTAAACTGATGGTTTCCCTGAGTTTTTCCCCCTCACAAGGTTCATTCTCCTGAACTCCCTCATCACTCACCATGTATTCATCCTCAGATTCCTTCTTACGACTTGCACTGTTAACCTCCAAAGATTCCTTCTGTTCTTCATAAGGGACCATTGCATTAGAGTCATCACCAATCAATTCAATACCCAAAACTTCTGAAAATTACTCCATATGGGCCATTCCCTGAGAATCAACAAGAATAATAGGAGGGAGGCAGATTGTAGTGACCTGTTCCTTAAAGGGAACGAGGGCATGAGTGGGTGATATGGAGGAACCTGTTCCTTATGTACTATATGTACAGTGTTTATTAGCCAGTCACTGGGGTACTCATGTGATCTTAATCATCCCCAGTTTCAACCTGTTCCTTTCAAAATGATCCCTTGCCAGAGCCTTTGTGAATATGTCAGCAATCTGCTTCTCTGTGGCACAAAAGTGCATGGAGATCAATTAATTTTCCACATTATCCCTCAGGAAATGGTGTCTGATGTCAATGTGCTTGGTCCTCTTATGCTGAACTGGATTTTTAGCAATGTTGATTGCACTTGTATTGTCATAAAAGATAGGCACACAATCAATATTCAACCCAAAGTCCTTGAGATGTTGCTTGATCCAGAGTAATTGAGCACAACATGAGGCAGCAACCATATATTCAGCTTCAGCAGTAGACAAGGCCACAGAGTTTTGCTTCTTAGTTGCCTATGAAATCAGACATGATCCCAAGAAGTGTTCCATTCCAGTGGTGCTCTTTCTGTCCACCAAATAACTTGCATAGTCGGCATCAGCATATCCTACAAGTTCAAAATTTCTACCTTTGGGATACCACAGTCCCAAGTCAGTAGTGCCTTTCAAGTATCTGAGGATCCTCTTGACAGCTTTCAAGTGGGGTTCCTTGGGATTTGCCTGGAATCTTGCACAAAGACCTACACTGAAGACAATATTAGGTCTGCTGGCTGTAATATATAGGAGAGATCCAATCATTCCTCTGTACATCTTCTGCTCCACTGTTTGATCTATTCCTTCCAGACCTAACTTTATTGCTGTAGCTATTGGAGTGTCTATCTCCCTTGCATCTTCCATTTTGAATCTTTTGAGCAGGTCCTTGGCATATTTCTGCTGGTGAATCATTGTTCCTGAAGGAGTTTGTTTTATCTGAAGCCCCAAGAAAAAGTTGAGTTCTCCCATCATGCTCATTTCAAATTCCTTGCTCATCAGGGCTACAAACTCCTTTGTGAGGGCCTTGCTAGTACCTCCAACTATGATGTCATCCACATATACATGTACTACCAATACGTCTATTTCTTTGTTCTTGAGGAATAGTATGTTGTCAATCTTACCTCTTGTGTAGTCATGATCAAGAAGGAACTTTGACAACCTTTCATACCATGCTCTTGGAGCCTGTTTGAGTCCATAGAGGGTTTTATCAAGCTTGTAAACATGGTCAGGATCGTCAGAGTCTTCAAAGCCTGGAAGTTGTTTGACAAACACTTCTTCCTTTAACAGCTCATTAAGGAAGACACTTTTCACATCCATCTGGTAAAGAGTGAATTGCATGTAGGCTGCAAAGTCAATGAGGAGTCTGATTACCTCCAATCTGGACACTGGTGCAAAGGTCTCATCATAGTCTATTCCTTTTTCCTGATTATACCCCTGGACCACAAGTCTGGCCTTGTTCTTTGTGACTGTTCTATTTTCATCCAACTTATTCCTGAACACCCACTTGGTACCTACGATGGTTCTATTTTTTGGCTTGGGTACCAAGTGCCAGACGTTGTTCCTTTTGAACTGATTGATCTCTTACTCCATAGCAATGATCCAGTCAGCATCTTGTAAATCTTCATTGACTTTCTTGGGCTCTATCATGGATAGGAAGGATTCAAAGGCACATAAATTCTTCAGTCCAGATCTGGTTGTTATGCCAGAGCTCAGATCAGTGAGGATGTTGTCTATTGGGTGTGAGCCTTGATATTTTTAACCTTTGAGTACCATCTCCTGTTCCTCTTCAGCTTGATCCTCATCTTCATCCTGTTGACCTATGGTTTCATCATTTTGGTCAGCCACAGGAACTTCATCATCTTTGTTGTGTCTGTCAGTTTCAGCATCAGGTGAACCTGGTCCTCTAACATGTTCCTGCATGCCTGGTTCAGAGGTCTGTGATAGTTCATCAATTTCTTCCATACTTTGGTTAGCCATAACATTGCTTTCATCAAATATAACATGCACATTTTCTTCAACACAATTGGTTCTTTTATTTAGCACCCTATAAGCTTTACTATGTGAAGAGTATCCTAGAAAAATTTCCTCATCACTTCTGGCATCAAATTTTCCTAACAGTTTTTTTCCATTATAGTGGATAAACCACTTGCATCCAAAGGCTCTCAGATGAGAGATGTTAGGTTTTCTGCCTTTGAGTAATTCATAGGGAGTTTTGTCTAGGAGAGGCCTGCACATGCATCTGTTGATTATATAGCAAGCAGTGTTAATACCTTCAGCCAAGAATTGGCTAGCCACATTACTAGCTATCATCATAGTTCTAGCCATCTCCTGCAGAGTCCTATTCTTTCTTTCAACTACCCCATTTTGTTGAGGAGTTCTAGGAGCAGAGAAATTGTGATCAATGCCATGGATGGAACAGTAGTCAGCAAATTTTGCATTTTCAAATTCAGTTCCATGGACTGATCTGATTGTAACTAGTTGCTTGTCAAGTTTCTTTTCCAGTTTTCTTACTAAAGAGGAGATGCCTCAAATGCATCTTCTTTAGAAGCAAGAAAAATTATCTAAGAGTACGTTGTGTAGTCATCAACTAGTACAAACACATACCTTTTACCACCTCTGCTTCTTACTCTCATGGGGCCACAAAGGTCCATGTGGACCAGTTCCAAGAATCTGGTCGAACTTATCACCTGCTTAGTTTTTAAAAAGGATCTTACCTGCTTACCTTGACCACATGCGGCACAAACTCTATCTTCCTTGAACTTAGTTTTAGGTAGCACTATTACCAAGTCCTTGGAGATCAATTTGTTCAGTTGAACATGACTAGCATGCCCCAAATTTTGTGCCATAATAGAGGTTCTTTGTCCATCACACTGAGACAAACTAGATCCTCAGCAGGGACCTTTGAGATATCAGTTGTGTAACACATGCTTATATCTTTGTCCAGTTAAGACAGTTTCCCCAGTGTTTAGGTCTATCACTTCCACACCTGTAGAGTAGAAGGTTACCTTATTTCCTTTGTCACAGAGTTGTGAGATGCTAAGAATATTGTGATTCAGTCCTTCAACATGGTATACCTTTTCAATTGAGTGCTCTTCAGACTTACCTATTTTACCAACTCCAGTGATCTTTCCTTTCTTTCCTCCACCAAAGGCCATATTTCCTCCTTTTCCTTATGCCAGTGAGAGGAATTTTTCTTTATCTCCTGTCATGTGTCTTGAGCAAGCACTATCCATGTACCAATGTTGCTTGCTTTCTCTCACCTTTTCCTGCAAAAGAGATTGAAGGTTAGTTTTAGGAACCCAGACTAGCTTGGGTCCTTTACCTTGATAAAAAGGATGAATTAGATCTTTATTTGTCCATTTAGGTAGACTATTGGTAGGTTGCTTCAAATTTGCAGACCTGTTCCTTAAGTGAGGAACTTTTCTGTTAACCTGCCTATTCTTGCCTTCAAACGCAGTTTTGAGATTTTTCTCATGTTGAGCTTTAACAATTGGACAAGTTTTACTTAGGTGACCAACCTTACCACAGTGAGTACAAAGATCAGAGGTTTCCTTAGAGAATTCTTTATCAAAGCCAATTTCAGTTTTAGTGCTATAAGTTTTATTACCCAGCTGAGTGACAATCATTGAAGATTGGGTCCATTTATTTGCCCTTTCGAGCTTATATTTGGTTCTGGCTAATTCAAGACTTATTCTTCTGGACTTTTCCCTTTTACATATAGTTCATCTTTGAACCTCTTAAGGTCTTGTTCACACCTGATTTTGTATCACTCTTGTGTCCTTTCCCCTGTTTGATAACCGTTTGTTTTAAAATTTCAGACTTGAGAGAAAGAGTGCCAGTTTCAAGTTGTTAGACCTGTTCCTTTAGAGATTGATTTTTTTCCTTTTAGATCAGAGTTGATCTTTTCAAGATCAATGTACTCAAATTTTAAACTGGTCAAGGAGGCCAGCAACTGATCTCTGTTCTCACTCAATTCTTGAAATTTATCAATAAAGGTCATCAGAGAGGATAATTTTTTCTTAGAGAAGAGTTTTAGCTTGTCCTTGAGATCAAGGAGATTTACCTGAGGTTCTTTAATGTCTGATTCATTGTCTTCCATGGCCATCAGGGAAACATCTTCTGTGTTCTCATCTCCTGAGTGGTCTGAACCTGGTCCCCAGGCAGCATACATAGCCTTTCCAGCATCTTTCTTCTTCATTCTGCTGGCTTGCTCTTTTCTTTCTCTTTCAGCTCTCTCTTTCTTCCATTCAATCTCCCACATTGGACAATCTTTGACTTGATGGTCAATTTTTCCACACTTGAAGCAGCCACCATTTTGTCCCTTATCTACATTCTTTTCTTGGCTTGGTGATGATTTCCTCTTCTCAAAATTTCCTATCTTTTTGAAGAACTTTCTGAAGTTCTTACTTATCAAAGCAATGTAATCATCATCCAACTCAGATTCATCACTTTCTGTAGCTTTGAGAGCAAGAGTCTTGTCTCTGCTTTCTTCTCCTCTCTTTGAGATTTCTCAATATTCCCTTCATAGGTCTTTAAATTGCCTACCAGTTCATCTAAAGACATGTTGGTCAGATCTTTTGCTTCTCTGATGGCAGTAACCTTGATTTACCAAGGCTTGGGAAGGGTCCTTAATACCTTGTCAACCCGTTCCTCAGTAGTGTATATTTTGCCCAAGGACACCAACTCATTCACAACAGTAGTGAACCTAGTGATCATCTCCTGAAGAGTTTCACCATTCTTCATCTTAAAGGACTCGTACTCAGTGGATAGCTTAGCAATTCTGAATTTCCTCACTTGAGTAGTACCTTCATGAGCATTGACCAGTGTGTCCCAAATTTGTTTGGCTATGGTGCAGCTGGAGATTCAATTGTATTCATCTGGGCCAAGTCCACATACAATGATGCACTTGGCTTTGGCATTCTTCCCCAGCATCTTATGGTCAGCCTCAGTATATTGAGCTTTTGGTTTGGGAATGTCCTTGTCTTCATCATCCTTAATCGTAGGAAACTTTAGACCATCAGTGACTCTGGTCTATAGTTCATAGTCCTCTGCCTGAAGAAAGTCTTTCATCCTTGCCTTCCACCACGAGTAGTATTGACCATTGAAGAGAGGTGGTCTATTGATGTGTTATCCTTCACCATGTCCTAGAGGAGGTGCCGAATTAATAGTGATCTTATCTTGAGTTATTAGACTCTTGTTAAGATAACCCGCTCTGATACCAATTGATAGAATGCTGACCCCCTAATTTGCCTAAGGAACAGGTTTAAGCGATCTGTTCCTTTGTCGAGTACTTGAATGTAAAGAAATAAAAGGAGAACACACGATGTTTACGTGGAAAACCCCAGCTCACAAGGGGAAACAACCACGACCTACACCTCTGTAGGATTTAATCCAATTCACTAAAAACAATGAGCCTCAACAACAGATTACAAACCTCTTGCAACCTAAGGAATTATAAACTCTTATTCCTAAACTCCATACAGACCTCCCCAGGTCTACGTGCCCAAGCCTTCGAGTTATCCCAACTTGAAGACTAAATCCTATGCCAGTTTATAACTCACTGACACTAAGAATTGAAAGATTACAACTCAATGAAAAATAATACAATTGACTTGACTCAAGAACTATTAAGCATAGACTTAAGGAACACGTTCATTAATCTGGTTTCTTGTATTGGCTGCACTTAGATCTTCACTCAGAACTCTCTCAAATATGAAGTCGCTCAATTTGATTGTGTTCTGCTTGTAGCTCTCTTTGTAAGTGCGTGAGGTTTATTGTGAAACCTCTCATGTATTTATGTTGAGAGTCCTTTCCTTGTAGTGGCTGATTTCCTTCCATATTTAGGAATCCTTCTCCTTGTAGGACTTTGTCAAGACAATCTCCTTGATATCTTTCCTTGTGGGATTCTTCTTTCTGAAAGGAAACCTTGTGCAAGCTGGACTCTCCTTATAAACACGTTTTCTCTATACGCCTTTGCTCCTATCTCCTTGCCATCTGCCTTCTCCTGATCCTCGTAGGATTGTTTCTTGAGAGGAACAAGTCACAGATACATGTTCCCTACATGTGTTCAACAACTTTGTCAATCTTCAAAATATACCTCGATCCAACACTATGGTTTTGGCTTCGAGCCTACTGGGACTGATTTTCTAAACTGTGCATGGCCCTGGGGCCCCGTTTTCAACGAAAATGAATTTAAAATGGTTTGATTTAGCTTGTGGATCTTCTTGGGGTAAAAGAAAGTTAAATTATGATTTCTATCACCAGTTTTACTTTTAACGCTAGACTCGGCAGGGCCGAGGTGCTAGTTGAGTTTTCTTACTGATTTGAGATGACTTTAGCCTTGGTCGGACCAAGCACATGAGCTTACTTTCTACTGTTTTAGACCCGGTTACGCCCCGGGTACCCTTGGAGGGGTTTTAGAGATATTTTCCACTACTTTAGTTCTGGACAGGGTCTGGGAATGCATATTCGAGACTGGGTCTCTAGCTTGAACCCGGACTTGCTTTCGAATGACACATTTTTGATACTGAGTTTTAGTATGGGGTCTGGGACCTCCATGGACATTGCCGTTCCGGACCTGAGGCTTGAGGCTACATGTGCCGGAGGAAGGGTATACGTCAGAGTAGAGGTATACGGGTAGAGTCCTTCCATGAAACCTACTTGTTGGGCCCGATCAGCACTGGGGGAGGTACATACAGAGTTACTATCCCACCCAGAGATCATCATGCATCATATCATTCGTACTCATTGGTTGTAGTTCCGGCTCTATACTATGATACCAGATTTTGAGTTTTGGATTAGCTTTTGCATATGCATGTTTATTCTTGTTACCTATCTTTTCATCTTGTTCATTTGCTTCCACTTGTTTATGTCATCTCTTTGGCTTCACTCTTAGCTGGTAGCCCATTACTAACCATTCCGGGCTACAAGGATTGATTCGCCTACTGGAGGGTCATAGGTGCCATCATGACCGAGAAATCAGGTCGTGACAATTGAAGAAGGTACTTTCAAATGTAATAGCTAACAAACAGAGTGCCTTTGTGGATGATAGAACCGTTTTCCAAAATTTATTGATATATCAGGACCTAGTGAGGCAATATAATAGAAAAAACACGACTAGAAGCTGCTTGATAAACATAGATCTTAGGAAATCATATGATTGTTGAATAGGATTTTAGGGAGGAAATTATCTATGCCCTGAACTCCCCCAGTAAGTTCATTAAATTGATTATGAAATGTATCTCTACTCCTCAATGTGCAATCGATTTAAATGGAGAATTAAGTAGGAATATTAAAGGGAAAAAAGGTTAAGACGAGGGGATCCAATTTCACCTATGTTATTTGTTATATGTATGGAGTACTTTGCAAGGCTTATGTAATGGATGGTTGACATGTGAGATTTGAATTCAACACTAGCTCTAAATGAGAAGCTTAATTATCTGTGCTTCATAGATAATATGTAGATATTCCTCAAAGGAGAAATTTCATATGTTATGCTAATGTGAGAGGTATAAAAACCTTCTCTGAAACTTCAAGCCTCACTACCAATGCTACTAAGTCAAATATATTTACTATTAACATGTAAAACAAGGTGGTGGAAGACATATGTGAACTAATGGAGTATATAAGAGAAACGATATCAGCAGATACTTGAGAGTGCCCATAACATCAAAAAAGACTCTTTATTGTAGATTGTGAGATGCTAGTGAATAAAATAGTGGCTAAAGTTATAATATTGGTATCAAGGAATTTATCTTATGCATGCAGAGTAAACTTGATAAATTCTGTTTCATGCACATTCATACACACTAGTCAATCATATTCGTATTGACTAAAAGGGAGCTTAAGGATACAAAAATTGTATGTCACAATTTTATTAGAGTGGGTAAGTGCACACATCCAAAGCTCCCTTAATAACATTAGATGTGGTGTGTAAATCCAAAAAGAAAGGTGGATTAGGTGTTTATTATTATGATATGTGAAATGAGGCAGGAATGATAAAAAATGTCTAGAACATAGTAGCAAAACAAATAACTTATGGTTGAAGTGGATAAACCATGTATACTTATAAAGACATAAATTGATGACAGTATCAGTCTCATCAGGATATATATTGGCATTGAAAGAATATTTGCAATATGAAAATGAAATTTGCAATTGGATACAGAGGAAATGGATGACTACTTCCAACAAGAAAATACACCATCAATAGTGCCTTGCACTGGAAGTTAGGGGGTGGTGAACAAAGACCGTGGTGGAGTTGAACGAAATAAGGTGAATATCCCAAAGCATAACTTTATATGTTGGCTGGGGATACATGAAAGATTATTGACCAGAGAGATGATGTACAAAATATGGATATCATAGGATAGATGACACTACGTGAAAAAGAGTCCTGAAATTATTGCACACATGATTTTTGAGTGTGTATTTTCAAAAGCATGTTTAACTGATGTCTTGATCTGGTTAAAGATTAAGGGATTTAATATATATGTGAATGGTACATGAAAATGAATGGCTAGAAGAGCAAAGAGTAAAATCAGCATATGTTCATCTTGGCAGTATTAGGAGGAACAATTTACCATGTCTGGATAGTTGAAAATGAAGTAATGCAGAACCAAAGGGTGCCAAGACCTCATGGGTTGAGCAAGAAAATACAAAGTGGAAGCAATGTGAGAATGTTTGAGATACTGAATGGGAAGAAGAAATGTAAATATGGAGAATGTATAGAGAAACTATACAAATATAGTAATTGTAAAGAAGGGAGAAATAGTAGGGGTTGTTTTTTCTTTTTGTTTAGTTGTGGTCGGGTGTAGTTTTCTTTTCTTAGAATATGATGTAATTTGTGTTTGGGTGCTGCAATAAAAATGTGTTTGTTCGATCAAAAAAATATTATCGCATGGTGTTGTGAATGTGAAAAAAGTATTCACATATTATTGAAAATTAGATTGTGGGTCGCTCCATATAGGCTGACCCAGCCTATATTGAAAGAGATAAAAATACAGAGCTAAAGAAAAATAACTTTCTACAGAGAAGTTAACTACCTTAAACAATTATGTAATAATGGAAAAAATAAGATTGATCAATCTTTCCTTTTCTTCGATAAGAAAAGTATGTTCCCTTCCTCTTGCACTTTAACAGTAAAGAACTCGTTGTCTTTCAAAAAGATACAAGAAGAAAGACATGTAGGTTGTGCAAATTAACTTTGTTTTTTGGACAATCAAAATTCGACTTGGAACAATTATTTTGGTGGTGAATTCAATAACTTTTCTTGAATGAAAAAGATACATAATTTATTATTCTCGCTCCGCAATTTATTCTAATATTTTTAAGTGAGTCCACTAGGCAAGGTACCTAAAAATAATTTTTTTATAAATAAATAATCAAACAAAACAAGTCTGTTACATTGTGGCAAAGAATAATTTAGCAACAAAATTAAAGCCTATAATCAATTTTATGCAAATGTTTGCCGAAGAGATGATGAAGATTCAAATCCACTCATTCACTCTAGGCTTCTTTTTAAATATTGTACCACATACACCTAAGGCTAAGACATAGTCTTTTGGTAACTCAAATCTGCAGAACAATCTTTTCCAACTCAAAAAGAATGCCAAAAATCATATTCTTTGGCAAGTTGATTCTGGTGATAACAATTTCTGGTACAATAATTGGACAAGAAAAGGGGCTCTAGCTACCTATCTGCCAGATGCTAGCAAAAACTCTTGTCAAATAATTAATCTCTAATGGTCACTAAAATATGTAGAAGTTGGATGAAGTCTATCTCATGAATTAGTATATCATATTGTATTGTAGAGATAGAAATTGGAAGCCAAAATGAACTATATTGTATCAATATGGAACCTAACAGAGGATGGTAGGTATTCCAATAAAAGTGTCTGGAACATAAGAGGAATGAAGCCTAAAAATAATTTTCTCAATAAGGTGTGGCATGCTAGTGTCCCTTTAAAAAAATTATCTTGGAGATTATGCTTGGCCAAATTGCCTTTCAATAACACCTCGAGAAAGTTTAGTAGATAGATTTTGTCTAGACGTAAATTTTATACAAGACTAAAAAATGAAATTATTAATCATGACTTTAAGGAGGATATATTGCAAGTCACATATGAAATTGCCTTGGTAGACCTTTGGGTATTAAACACCATAATTTGTCCATCACATTTCTTTTGAACTCATGGTGGAATGTCAAAATCAGTTAACACAAACTGGTCATGTAAATTCTCTCTATCTTCATTTGTTAGAAAATTAGGAAACATAATTGTGCTTATAAATACTGGGAGTAGAAAGTTCAATTATTCTAAAATGGATCAGTAGATTGGTGTGACTCTTCAACTTGAAATTAATAAGACTTTTCTTAACTCTAATATGATATTAACTTGGATCAGTTTCTATAAAAAGATGACAAGGATACGACCTATCCCCAGCGCTGGCAAATACCTCAATCTGACTATTGTCAAATTAAACATAGATGCAAATTTTATCATGGATGAAAGTAGGCTGGTGCGGGAGGTATTTTGAGAAATGACAAGGGATACTTCATCATGACCTTTTACTTCCTTATTCAATGCAATAACAACAATGTTTTTGAAGATCTAGCTACTAGAGTTGGAGGCAATTAAATGGTTAGTAATTTAATTAGTATAAGTTACTCAAGAACCTCGATGTTATCATTCAAATACAAATACACCCCTTTTAATTTAAAATCAATGATTTACCTTCATTATTAAATTGAAATACTACACAAATATAACGGTTATCCCCATTTTTCAAAACAGAAAATGAGAACCCCTTATAAAATGGGTATTCTACACAAATTGAATGTTCGTCTACCAAAGTAAATTTAAAAGGAAAAAAATAAGAAACTTGCCATTGTTTGATCATGATTTACATTATTATCAATCAAATTACTAGACTCACTCCTATCTTTTATATGATGTTCACGCATAGAGACTGGGCTTGAGCATTAAAATTTTTAAGAAAATATTTCTATGTTACCACTGAATGTATATAGTAAGTGTGGACAAGAGTAATAGTAGACCTTACCGCAAAATATTACCACACAACGATAATTAGGTTTATTCTTTGGAAAAAGAACAGGGAAAGTGATCAAATTAGCCTTACCCCTGGTTCAAAAATTGCTTAACTGACAAAGAAATTATTAGTTTTATCATATTCAGTTCTAATGCTTGGCATTAGACACAATGAAATTTGCCTTAGCATATATAATTCTAATGCTTGCCATTTGTCATTTATTCACCTGGAAGGGAGCCTTTGATCCTTTTGGCTGTTGACAAGAGTGTTGGGCTAAATCCTATGTTTCAGCCAAAGGCCCATGGCCTAATCCTATTCTCTTTTGGTTTCCAATCCTATTTGAAATAGGAGTTGGATGTGCATTCCTATTTGAAGTTGGATTACTAATCCTTCTTGGAGTTGGATGTGCATTCCTATTTGGAGTTGGATTACTAATCCTTCTTGGAGTTGGTTTTGTCTTATGAAAAATGCACCACTCATTATCTATAAATAAGACTACTTGAGAGAATTATTAAAGTCTCATTAGTATTTGTCCTTGAAAGATAATACCACATAAGATAGAAGAGAGAAGAAAAGGGTTGTTGTCGCTGCAGTTTTTATTCTCCGACCAGCCACCTTCAAATTGTGTTTGTCAGTTCTTTCACCATTGGATCGGGCTGAAATTTTGACTGAGTTTTTCTAACATATTGATGTTCGATTTAAATGGTAAAGATCGGATTTGGAGGTCAGCAGTATCTGCTTTTCAATCCTGAATAGAAGCTCTGTTTTGGGCGATTTTCTTGATTTAGTTTATTGGTGTAGCTATTGTTTCTCTGTGTTTGGCACTTATTGTGTAGCCATTATTGGAGAATATTTATAACTCTCTTATTATTATAGTGGAGCTATTTGGGTCTTTGTGATCCCGTGGTTGTTACCTTCAATTCGAAGGGTTTTTTCACGTTAAATTTAGTGTTCTTTATTTTCTCTGTTTTTGAGTTTGTTGCTTTTCGTCTTAACAAGTGGTGTTAGAACCTTGGTTAGGTATCAAGGATTTTTTAATGGAGGCAAATATGAGAAAGATGATATATTTAAATGGGAGTAATTATAATATATGAAAAAGCAATATGAAAGATCTACTCTTTGTGAAGAAGATGCATCTTCCCATTTTTGCACAAACAAGTATGTAGATATATTAGATAATGGGTTGAAGACAATGTTCGCAATTAAATTGTGAATGAGAAAAATGCTAGAACATTGTGAGAAAAGTTGGAGACACTTTACTCTTCAATAGCTGGCAATAACAAGTTGTTCCTACTAAAGAAATTGATGACTTTTAAATACAAGGAGAGCAGTCCTATTCTTGATCATATCAATAATTTTTAAGGTTCCCTTGATTAGCTGTCTAGAATGAGTGTCAATTTTGACGATGAGATACAAGCACTTTGGCTTGTTAATACTCTACCAAATTTTTAGGAAACTTTTCGTATTTCTTTAACAAATTCAGCTCCTGATGGTAAGGTGACTATGGAATATGCCAAGAGTGGTGTGATGAATGAAGAAGTAAGGAGAAAATCTCAAGGCTCATCCTCACATTCAGATGTTCTGTTTACAGAAGACCGGGGGAGAGATAAAATAAGAAATTCGAGAAATAGAGGTAAAAGCAGAAGTAAGTCAAGGTCAGGGTATCAGAATCTTTCATGCTATCATTGTGGAAATAAAGGACATATTAAGAGGTTCTGCAATAAGCTAAAGCAAGAAATTAGAGAAGGGAAGAAAGAAGAAAAAAGTGAAAACAATATTGTAGTTGTTGTCCGAGAAGACCTTCTCTTTGCTTTTGATAAAAACGTCATCAATTTTATATCCCAAGATACAAGTTGGATAGTAGATTATGGAGCTACATCTCATGTCACACCAAGAAAAGACTTCTTTTCATCTTATACTCATGTTACCTATGGAGTGTTAAAGATGGACAATGCTGGTGAAGTTAAGGTATTTAGTGTTGGTACAGTTTGTTTGAAGACTAATATTGGTACAACATTAGTCCTTCAATATGTCAAGCATGCTCTAGATATTCCTTTGAATTTGATCTCTATAAGACAACTGGATGATGACGGTTATCATAATAACGTGTTTAATGGCCAATGGAAGCTTACCAAAGGCTCACTAGTTGTGGCTCAAGGAAGAATTTTTTTAATTTATATGTGACACAAGGTTCTATCCTTAGTGACTCTGTAAATCTAGTAGAAAGTGATAATTCATCAGAATTGTGGCACAAGAAGCTAAGTCATATGAGTGAAAGGGGAATTGCATATTTGGCTAAGAAGAATTTGTTTGTTGGTGTGAAACAAGCAAAGTTGAAAATGTGTGTCCATTGCTTAGCCGAGAAATAGAAAAGAGTTTCATTTCACAGTCATCCCCCTTCAAGAAAGCCTGAATTATTGAAGCTAGTACACTCTGACTTATGTGGTCCTTTCAAAGTGAAGTCAAAAGGTGGGGCACTTTACTTTGCAACTTTCATTGATGATCATTCTCGTAAGCTCTGGGTATATATTTTAAAATCCAAAGATCAAGTACTTGATATTTTTAAGGAATTTCAAGCCTTATGTGAGAGACAAATGAGAAAGAAATTAAAATATATTCACACTAATAATGGCAGTGAATATATTAATTTGCAAAATGCAAGGAATTCGTCATCAGAAAACTCAACCCAAGACGCCTCAGTTGAATGGCATGGCAGAGAGGATGAATAGAACTCTAGTTGAGAGAGGTAGATGTGTGCTTTCAGAGGCTAAATTTTGCGAATTCATTTTGGGCAGAAGTACTTAACACTGTTGCTTATGTTATCAATTTATCTCCTGAGGTTGCTTTGGATGGTGATGTTCCAAATAGAGTTTTGCTTGCTAAGGATGTTTTCTATGATCACTTGAAAGTCTTTGGGTGTAAAGCTTATGTGCATGTCCCAAAAGATGAGAGATCGAAACTGGATGTTAAAACTAAGCAGTGCATCTTCATTTGTTATGGTCAACATGAGTTTGGGTATCATTTTTATGATCCATTTGATAATAAGCTTATTAGAAGTCGTGATGCAGTGTTCTTTGAAGACCAAACAATTGAAAATATTGACAAGACTGAGAAAATAGATACTCAAAATAATGAGAGCTTAGTCGATGCTGATCCAGTTCCTATTATTGATACATCTATGGCACATGAAGGAACCCAAGATAATAATGCAGATGATGAGCAGGACCAAAATGATAATCAGGGTGTAGAACATATAGATGCTCCTAGTAATGATGTTGCGATTGATCAACAACCAGCTCCTGCTCAGGGTGCTACTTTGGATGCTCCTGAAACCTCTCATAGAAGATCGACTAGGGAGAAGAAAAAATCAACACGTTATCCTCCTAGTGAGTATGTACTTTTGACTGACATATGAGAACCTGGAGATTATGATGAAGCCATGCAAGATACTCATAGAGATCAGCGGATAAAATCTATGGAAGATGAGATGAAGTCACTCCATGAGAATGGCACATATGAGTTAGTAGAATTACTGAAAGATAAGAGATCTTTATCGAACAAATAGATCTTCAGAGTAAAGTAAGAGCAACATACCTCTGCGCCTAGGTATAAGGCGAGATTAGTTGACAAAGGATTTGATCAGAGAAAGAGAATTGACTTTGATAAAATTTTCTCTCCTGTTGTGAAAATGTCTTATACGATTCTAGGTATATTCACAAGTCTAGATTTTGAAGTTGAGAAGATACACACTGATGATAATCCTTCAGATATGCTAACGAAAGTGGTAATTGCAGATAAGCATGAGTTTTGTAGAACGTCGACAGGCATGAAGCCTGTCGAGAGTTCCTCCACTTGAAGATTCATTTAGCCCATTGGCTGGAGGGGGAGTTTGTTGGGCTAAAGCCCATGTTCCAGCCAAAGGTCCATGGCCTAATCTTATTCTCTTTTGGTTTCCAATCCTATTTGGAATAGGAGTTGGATGTGTATTCCTATTTGGAGTTGGATTACTAATCCTACTTGGAGTTGGTTTTGGCTTATGGAAAAAGCACCACTCATCATCTATAAATAGGACTATTTGAAAGACAATAGCACATAAGAGAGGTTTTTGAGAGAGCTTTCATCAAGAGAGAAGAGAGAAGAAAAGGGTTGTTTTCGCTGCAGTTTTTTCTCTCTGACCAGTCACCTTCAAATTGTGTTTGTCAGTTCGTTCACCATTCGATCGGGCTGAAATTTTGACTGAGTATTTCTAACATCTTGATGTTTGATTTGAATGGTAGAGATCGAATTTGGAGGTCAACAACATCCGCTTTGTAGTCCCGAACATAAGCTCTATTTTGGGTGATTTCTCTTGATTTAGTTTGTTGGTGTAGCAATTGTTTCTACGTGTTTGACACTTGTTGTGTAGCCATTGTTGGAGAATATTTGTAACCCTCTTATTGTTATAGTGAAGCTATTTGGGTCTTTGTGATCCCGTGGTTGTTACCTTCTATTCGAAGGATTTTTTCACGTTAAATTTGGTGTTCTTTATTTTCTCTGTGTTTGGATTTGTCGCTTTCCGTCGCAACAAAGAGTAGTAGAAAGTACATCCTACGTTTGCCTCCCTGAAGTAGTGTGTAATTATAAGATTATCTTATTTCAACATCTTGTTAGATTGTCCATAAGCCTTTTTAGTTTGTAATTTTTTGGAGAGTTTCTCTGAGCATATTAACATTTTCAATGAGTCCAACTCAAGAATGAAACTAGTATACCATGTTGGATGCATCAATTGGATAAGCAAACAAAAAACATGGCACGAAGTAAATATTTAAAAACCATTACTGCAAAAAAGATTAATTCTCAGAAAAGGAATCGGGAAGTATTCGAAGCACGTTGAAAACCATTCTAACTCACATGCACAAATTTGATCCATTGATAGCCTAAAATATAAACCTCCCCCCCCCCCCCCCCCAACCCCCCCCCACGCACAAAAAAAAAAAAAAAAAAACTACTCCCTTCATTTAAATTATGATTTGACTAGACACAAAGTTTAACAAAGAAATTGAAATATTTTTTAAACTTATAATTCTAAATATGTTATAATATTTGTGTGATTACAATACTTTTGAAATTTATGGGGTTAAATATTATAGCATTTATGCAACTATAAAAAATTGTCATTGAGCACAAAATGAGAAAGTCAACTTAATTTATTTTCAAATGTTAGTGTTTATTATTCTTTATGAAACGTACTAATAATAAAATAGTATCATTTGATTGAAATAGATGAGTAAAATAAAAGAGTAGAAATGGACAGACCTATATTCAGAATCCTAACTTCATTTCAGATCTGAAAAAAGTGAAATATATTTCATCCCAAATTAAGGCTTTCGATACAGCTCAGTGCATATATATGAAGTGCAAGAAAGTAGTATAAACTATATTTTTTTTATGATCATGGTGTTCAGGTCAGCTTTCGCGCACCTCGACTAAATTCACATGATATCTGCCACCTCCCACCAGCAATAAGTATCAGGTAATTCTGTCCACCAAGACTAGAACAGATGAGAAGAAAAACTAATCTTATAGAAAGGAAACCATGAAATGACCAGATTAGAAACCTAACACCCAAACGCTGCATATCTATGATTTTAAGTTGTAACACAAACCTTGATTCATCAAATGAAATATTATGTCTCCATTCTAATAGAGCACTAATGGATCATATAAAATGATTAAAAATCAAAAGTCGTAATTCATGCACAATATATTCAGATTAATTAATAGTAGTACATAAGCAGCAAATTCTATTGAATCGACTGTATTTAATCCACATTTTCAAAACGTAACAGACACATTCCACGTTCGAAAGAAAAACTTAAAATAGGAAAAGAGAAGGACCTTAATTATAATATATATGTGTTGCTGAATTGAAGTGAACTTCTGAACTGCTGAAAGAGTGAAGGGACTCGTGAGTGGAGCTTCTCGGCTTGCATATATATATATCCTTGAGTGTCAAAATGGCTGTGTATGAATTGATATCAGTAAAGATGGTGATGTGCTGCTGTGAATGTGAAATTGAATGTGAATTGAGTAATATTTTTCTTCTTTCTTTTGTTTATTCATTTTGCTCACATGCAATATGGAAGAGAGAACGTGGGGGTGAGGAGTGTGCCGCGCAGCACCAAGAGGGTTGAAACACAAAAATCACGTGGAAAGGGCGTATTGTTGCTTTCCTAAAGAGTGATTTGATTTTTTTGTCCTTAACTTAAGATAAAATTGTCATTTCACCTTTTCCCTCCAATTATTATATTATTATCCATATATAATTTTTAAAAAGTGTGAAGAACCGTATAATATAATGTGATTTGAACTTTTTGTCATTCATTGAATGTTTCTCCTTTAGACAATTTTTTTTTACTATTTTTTTCTAATTATTGTCATTTAATTATTTGCTAATATTGAGGACTTTAAATAAATTATAAATTATAATTACTAATGTTTTATTTATTTGTAATAGATAAGAACTCTTAATATTTAATATTTTATAATAAACTAAAAATTTATTTTTCGAATCTTTTCTTATTTGAATTATATTGTAGCTTTAATTGCAACATTATATATTTCATCTTTTTGTGTGTAATTTTTTATATTGACACGAGACACATGTACAAAGCACGCACACTAAACTAGTATTTATAATAATGAATATTGACCTTTTCCACAAAAAACAAATTCACTCAAATAGCAGCTCATATATGTTTTAAACTCAAAATAATCGTATTTATTTTGATAATCTCATTAAGCCAACTTCAACAAATTATTTATTTTTATTAGCCATATTAATAATTTGAATAATTATAGGATTTTGATTATTTTTTTAATACTAATAGTGGCCAAAATGGAGAAGCAATGCAGTCAAAACAACAGACGTCGCAAAAATGAATTGAATTCACCGGAAAGTTTGTCAATTTTTTTTTGTTGGAGATTTAGATCAAATTAGTGTCAAAAGATAGTTTCCTTCAAAAAAAATCGATGATGTATGTTTCAGGGACTGAAAGCGGTCAGAACTCAATATATCTGAGAGATAAAGTTTATGTTTTCTCTTAATTTTTCTCAGATTTACGAAGTTCTATAATGAATTGAAAAAAATGGGTTCCAGGTTCATGTAGAGGGAGGTGAGATGAACAAATGGTAAAATTTTGGAGTCATTTAGAGGTGGTCTGCCGGTGGCAGTGGCGGCCCCGCGACGGCCGGAGGCGACAATATCGCTAGAGAAAAAAGGATAAATGGCTAGTATAATCATTGTATAATTAATGTATAATTATTTTTTTAATGTATAATCATCATATTATTAATGTATAGTTATCTTCTTAATGTATAAGCATCATATAATTAATATATAATTATATTTCTTTCGTTATATAATGTTTAAATCAGTAGCTAGTGTTAATTATCAATATAATCATTGAATAATTATTTTTTCTCATCATACAATATTTATACACGAGTTATATACTAATTATACTCTAGTTATAAAGGATAAACATTGAATTATAAATATTTTAATCATGTATAAAATAGTTTTTGAAGGAATATAAAAAGTTCATAAAATCTATTATGGCCATACTATTTAGGGCTATTTTTGAAAATTTGTTTTTAGGGTTATCAAAAATTATAAACACTTTGGGCTTGGATATACATGTTTTCCCCAAAAAAGAAAGGGATAATCTCAAAAATATACAATTTAAGAAAAATAATTATATTTACATAGCCCATAGAATATAATTACACCCGCAATAGCCTATTTTTACACGATATACATCTTTATACATTTTTATATAACCTTATACATCTTTATATAATATTATATCCTTACTATACACAAATATATAAATTTGTATAATAGTGTATAAAAAGTGTTTATACACACTTTTACATTATTATATACCTTATACGTTATATAGTATATACAAACATATGTGAAAGGAGCATGTGTTGTGGGTGTGACACTGCAGATTTTAGCATGTCTATCTTTTAAAGGTAGAGGGTTTGATAAACTTCCAATGTTATATTGTATGATTGAAAGGTGCACTTGAGCATGTTCGTTTTTTAAAGGTAGAGAGTTTGGTGAATACTTATATGATTGGAAGGTACCCTTGTGAGGTTACTGGGCAAGTCAAGGATCTTAAATAAACAGGGATATGACAAAAGATTATATCCTCAAAACACATGCCACTGTCGAAAAAGTTGGCCAGTGATGTAAATCTTTTACTAAGTGTAGGCATAAACATAAGTGGAGAAAAGACGAAGGTGATCCTCATAGCGTATGCCTGCTTTTGAAAAAGTTGGTCAATGGTGTAATTATTTTATCTCAATGCTTATACCGTGTAAATTTCTAAAAAAAGAATCTAATAGTTAGGAATTTAACTTTAAATAAAGTACACCCATCATTTTTTCACACAACGTGATCTAATATGTTGGTATAAAATATAAATTTGATTCAAACATTGAATACATATAAATATTTTCTTAACTTGCAGTCTCCTTGGCGAAGAATTTGATAATTGTACCAAGGGGATTAATATTCTACAAGGTAATCGCACTAAGGTACTTTTTAGTTAATTAACTAAGTTACACACGTCTAAATTAGGAGAATTAATAATTAAGGAGTCCTAAAATTGTAACTACAATATATAAGAAGTCTTAATATTTTACACTTCTAAATTAATATAAATATTATCTTATACAATTATTTATTTGAAGGATGTGGTAAATAATTTTTTTCTATAATTCTATTTAACTAATATTTTACACACAATTTGTTAGGTTTATCAATACACGCGCCGTTTCTTTTGTAATTTTCCTTCGTCTTTTTATTTCGTTTCTTTTCTTCTTCTTCTTCTTCCTTTGTAATTTTACTTAGTTTTTGATGATTCAAATTGTGTTCTCCGATGCAACATAATCAAAGTAATTTTAATTTAGAAGATAAATTCCTTTTCTTTTAGCTTTTACTTGGATTGATTATGAACTCTTTTTCTATTTGAGTTATTAGTATGAATATGTTTATTGTCATTATAGAGTTATTACCTTCTTACCTTCTTCAACCAATATATGAATAAATCTATACAAGTCATTATTATTGATTTATTCTTTAATATTCTTGTGCAGGAGAAGGAAGAGTCATGTGGAACACGCGATTGAGACTTTGTGTCAATTAAGAGTGTATTTGAAGGTATGCTTTTTCTGAATTTTATTTTTCATGCATATGAATTTTATTTATGCTGTTAAGATATTCATTACATATTGGTACATATAATGCATTCAAGTTAATAATACTTCTCTTGCCATAAATCATACTTATATAAAATAATTAAAATCAAGACTATTGTAAATTTTGCTTTCAATTTTAATAAGCATTCATGATATTAATTTATTGAATGATAAAGTGTACTACTATTAGATTTGGTTACATATTTGTACATGAAATTTTTTACTAATAAAAATTAATGTTCTTCAATATTAAGAACGAATAATCAAGTCTTTGAATTAACTAATTATTGAAAAAAATTATGTAATGACCCTTCCGATTATTTTTGCGTTGTTGCGTTCTTTGTACTCTTAGAGCTTATCTGTAGCGTCCCCAAGTCATTTTGACTTGCTGGGACAGGTGGTTTGATGTCAGGCCATTCATTTAGTCTTTATTTGGAAAGTGTCCATGAGTCCCGGATATTTATTCGTGATTGCTAACTGGTTATCTGTGTTATAGAGCGGATTGAGTATGTGAAGGGCCAGTAGGTTGGTATTGAGCTGTTGATTCTATCTGAGCATATCATCGTCATGAAAAGAGCTTTTTCTACATTGGTTTGTTACTACTACAGGTCTGCAAGCCGGACTATCACCGGTTTTCTAACCTTGCATAGCCCTGAGGGCCGGTTTTCAGTTATTTAATGGCTATAAATGGACTTAATACTGGTTTAATGGATCTTCTTGAAGTAAAAAGGGATTAAATGTTGATTTTTCACACTGAAACCTGAGATGATACTAGACTCGACTGGGCCGAGCGCTAGACATAGTTTTATTACTGATTTTAGACTCGGATAGACTCTGGACTGTCACGACCCGATTTCTCAGGTCATGATGACACCTACAACCCCCTGTAAGTGAACCAATCCCCATAGCCCAGAACGGTTAGTAATGGGATACTAGCTAAGTAAGCACGCATAAGAAGCATAATAAGCGGAAGCAAGATAAGAAAAGCTAAGCGGAAGGAAGCAATCTAGATATATATATATATAGAAACCCGAGACCTAGTATCAAAAGTACATGAGCCACTACAAGGTATATAGAGTACAAGAGAGTACAAAATACAATATACATTTGTCTCTGAATGATCAAAAGAGTCAACTGCCAAAAGAGGAGATACAGATAAGCCCCGGTCACCAGAAACTCACCCTATGTCTCGGATGTTAGAAGCGTTGCACGAGTTCTCATGCGTCAATAGTGATGGCCCACACTAGGATCTGCACTAGAAGATGCAGAAGTGTAGTATGAGCGTCAATTGCTAAGCAACGGATACCCAGTAGGCATCATAGACCGACTGAGCATATATAAAATATAAAAATAGTAAATAGCAGATTAGAAAGAAGAAGTCACCGAAGCAAACAGAGGGAAGCACACGGAAGCTAGCAACATATAGAAGCATAGAGAATACAAGTATACTATGCTAGCCATAGAGGATATATCACAAAACATAGGTAAAAGAGTAGAGAACACACCTGGATCCTTGCAACAACAATATATACAGAAAGTTTAACAAACAGAGCGGTGTACTGGTAGCCTCAAATGACGGGAAGGAAAGAAAAGCAACTAAACATAAGCATGCTAATAATACAACTCACAAGGTAAGGATGAACTGATAGTAAACCGATAAATAACTACAATATGTATGAGTAAAACTAGTCTACCTACAATCTCAACCAACGCCCATACACCCGAGGAATACATACAAGTGAAAACAAACCCTACGGCATGCCATACTATCAGAGCGTACACTCAGAAAATAGCAAACAAGGGTGGAACCATGTAAATAATGAATGATGTAATATGCCATGCCAGTGGCACCGTATGTACCTCTTACGCCGCCCATAGGCCCAGCAAGTAGAACCCATGGAAGGCTTTCCCTGTATACCTTTACTCCCTCGTATACCCCTCCTCTGACACTCTTGGCCCATAGCCCCTAGTTTGGATCGGCAAGGTCCATGAAGGTCTCTGAGACCACATACAAACTCTCAATATGCATGCCCAAAGTTTATTCGGGTTTAAAATCAGTAAGTAAAGTCATGTCTAGCGCTCTGGCCCAGCCGAGCCAAGTATCATCTCAAAATAATTAGTAAAATCAAGTCTAGCATACCGAACCAATCGAGTCTAGTATCATCTCAAAAATTAAAATCATCATATAATCTCTTTTACTATAAGAAGATCCATAAAACCAGTTTAAAATTCATTTATAATTAAAAACGGGCCCGTGGGGCCATGCAAAGTTTAGAAAGAACTGGTGATATTCAGGCCCATAGCCATGTAGTAGTAGCAAATAAATGCAGAAAACTTTTGCATGATAGTGATGAGATGATCAAATACAACCAACGACTCAACAACCCACAATCCACCTACTGGCCCCACGCAGGTTCAATCCGCTCTACAACATAGGTAACCAACTCATAATCGCAAATTGATATTCAGGACTGACAGATATTTCTCGAGTATCCCACCGTCTATGGTCCAAAAGCATAAGCAAATTCCACATAGGGCCGCAGGGGTAATACTACTAATCTAGCTCAATTACTAAAGCAGACGAAGTAAGAATGGATAGAAAGAAAGCGAACAAGGTCTGGGGGTGCCAACCTAGCAAACCCAACTCAAAGATGCTAAATAATACCATTATATTCTATATAAGCAAAGTCTAAGGTAGGTAAGATGTAACCTACCTGGCATTCAACGAATAGATGCTAGAGAGCCATCGCTCGAGCCCAAACTGCTCTAAGAAGCCTCCAATCACAATCAAACTATCTAATACAAACTCTACTCGTCAAAATAAAGCTAATGATACCCATAATGCTAATAATTTTGCTGGGTCAAAAGCGAGCCCGTGGGCCTCACAACCCAAAATGGAAAACAAAAATTGCCATGAGGTTGTCAATGTTACTAGGAACACATGCTTGAAAAATAAGCATAATTTGGGCAGGGGAAGGGCCTAAAACAACCCTAGTTCCAAGAACAAATTTAAGAATCAAGATGAAGAATTTACGGAATTAAAGAGATGGAAACTTACAATTTAAGATGGAAACTCGATCACGGGTATGGAATAATCACCCTAGCACTAAGTGATAAACTCCTACTAAATTTTGGAGCGTACTAGAGCATACACTCAACAAATAGTAATAAAGGGTGGAACCAGGAAAACAATGAATGATGTGATATGCCATGCCAGTGGTATCATATGCAACTCCTCCGGCACTCGTAGGCCCAGCAGGTAAGACCCATGGAAGGCTTCCCCCGTATACCTCTACTCTTTCGCATACCCCTTCTACATCACTCTTGGCCCGTAGCCCCTAGTATGGATTGACAAGGTCCATGGAGGTCTCTGAGGCCACATACAAACTCTCAATATGCATGCCTAGAGTCTATCCGGTTCTAAAATTAGTAAATAAAGTCATATCTAGCACTCCAGCCTAACCGAGCCTAGTATTGTCTCAAAAATCAATAGTAAAATCATGTCTAGCACTCTAGCCTAACCAAGTCTTGTATCATCTCAAAATCAGTAGTAAAATCATCATATAATCTCGTTTACTCCAAGAAGATCCATAAAAGTAGTTTAAAATCCATTTATAGCCATTTAATACTTAAAATGGGCCCTCGTGGCCATGCAAAGTTTAGAAAAAACTGGTGATAGTTAGGCCCGCAGCCATGTTATAGTAGTAAATCAATGCAGAAAACTCTTGCATGATAGTGATGACATGGTAAAATAAAACCAATGGTTTAACAACCCACAATCAACCCACCGGCCCTGCTGTCATGCCATTAGCTAGAAGGGGCGGACATCAAGGAGTTATACGAGCACCTGCTAAACATATGACAAACAACAACATGGACATCAACATGTGATTATAGTTACTGAAACATAGATAACTGAAGGGCCTACTAGACTAGCTGTACAACTGAAGCAAAACTATGTCTAAGAAGCCTCTAAAGAGTCTGCAACTGAAAAATCTGATAACTAGTCGGTACAGGGCCCCGACTTACCCAACATATGATATGTACATGAATCTAAAACATGTGACCTAGGCATCTGATAGCTCCAGAAAGATGTAGAGCTTACCAACTGATCAACTGGAAGACACTGGTCTACTGTGGATGTCTGCTAGCCTGAGTACCTGAGCCTACATTCATAAAAATGCATCGCCAAAAAATAATGGGATGTCAGTACATATAAAACATATACTGGTATGTAAAGCATACTGAATAACAACTAGACATGTAAGAATACTCATTGAATTGAATATCCAAAATAGGAAAATCTGAGCATAGACATACAGGGCATGTAATATGAAACTGAAACTGATACAATGACCAATATCAGGGGTCCTTATATAACGTTCTATACATTACTTAATTACATATATTTAAAATTCCTAGAATTTGCCTAGGTGAAATCTTTATCCTTTTATATAGCTTATCTATTCTTTATGTAATACTAACTATCAGGAAGTCACAAGATGGCCTACCATCGGCGATTGGTGACACCTATTTGGCATATGTAACAAACTTTCACAACCATGTGTGAAATCTCATAGTATGGATAACGTGGTCTATCAAGGTACTCCCTTCAGGGCTTCTGTAAGGTCTGCCCGTAGGCCTGTGTAGTTAGGGGATCTATGATGGAAAGTTCCAGCTAAGTCTGTCTGAATTTTGTGCAGAGAATAGCGTCGCACGTAGTGTCCCTAAAGATACCCACCCCACGCTGTAGAGTAGGCTATAATCTCATCTTGCTTGTAAAGGCTCATAGTAAACAACTTATGAACCATATAACTTGTTATCTGAATATTGATTACTTTCTTTTAGCTGAAGAATCATATATTTATGTGATCTATATACTCAGGGCTATTCTGTGGCTAATTATTTCCTCTAAGTTTCATGACATATATGCTCGGTAACTTCTAAGAGTTTTAACTGAAGACATGTATGGTCGTGTAAAACATATGACTTCTTTGACTAGAAATGAGTACTATAACTCTATAGGTTTAGAACTCCTTATGAGAGAGACCTAAAATAGAAATAATCTTTGCTTTCAAGCACCATATAATCTATGACGACCTTTATAGGAGAAACATGTGACTCTAGGTCGTGCCTTGATGGCGAAAAGAGGTTTAAGCTTTACATACCTTGCTTTGAGACTCTATCTCCTTTATGTAATATTGTTGGTTCCCTTCAAAGACTCCTTATCTATGACATAACAACATATGAAATAGTATAAGCGACTAACCAAGAAATATGGCGAGGTTGGAAAGACGATAATAGCTTACAAGCGACTAGCTTAGCATATAAGATAACTAAATGGTGTATCTCCACACCTCTCTCTTTTCTCTTATCAACTAAACTATGACTACCTATGAAGTCAATATTAATTCCTCCATCCTTTCCTTACAATAAACAACCCATTCCATATCCCAAACAAGGTCATAAACTTGACCCCTCGTCTTCCAAACATCACCGCGAGAGTTCTTTATCTAGTAGCATTTAAATGCCCCTTTAAACATATAGGTTAAGTTGAGAGAGAATTATAACATTTAATATAGTTATAGGAAGCCAAAAAACATATAAACAACATCCTCAATCCATTTAGGCATTTTATCAAACACTTGACAAGTGACAAGCTTGCAAGAGCCATAAAAATTGTGTTTGCTTACCTAGCATCCCTTCTTATTGCAGCAAGCTTGCTACCTCAATACACAATAATACACACCTCATTTAGTCAACAATACAACCATTACATCCCTCTAAATACTCTCTCTTCACCAATTATATCAGTTACAATGGGCAAAACATGGACTAACGGCTTCCTATCACCATCCCATGAGTCCTACACGTAAATTATACTTAAAACAACTCTTAGAATCATATTTATAGGGATTGAAGAGCATCCATACCTTTATCAATAAGAATACAATACCTTCACCCTTTTTATCTTCAAGAACAACAACTTTTCCTTCAAGAAAACACTTGACTAAATATGTTTTCGTGACCTACAATTAAATATCCACTTGATTCTTGAAGGAATTCACTTACCTTAGGCTAGGGAGGGATTGAGATTAAGAAGAACTGAAGAAAACTAGTGTTAAGCATGTACCTTATTTTCTAATATGTATGGGAGACGAAATCCCAAAGTTTCAATATAAATACACAACTTTTGGCCGACTTACCCAAGGCTGCCACATGTCCCGCAGTGATTGGATAGTGTGCGTGTCTGTAGTAAAATGCACATAACTTTTTACTTCAAACTCGTATGGACAAGCGGTTTATTGCGTTGCAAAATAGACTCAAATACCTATTATTTGGTACTTTGTAAGACCTCTAAATCCTTTTATATTGGTAGATATACCCATTGGAAGTAAGACCTTGAGCGAGCTTGCTTGAAATAGCCTACCGTAGTGAATCCTTCAATTTGAACATTTGTTTCAAGTCTCCCCTTTGTATCTAACCTTGGTCTTGCACTTCAAATGGCTTAATATAAGTGTCCCTTTTTATAATTATCCATTCACAACCTTTTACTCTTGGTTCATAATGATTTCTTTACATTTACGAGTTGCACGCGTATCTTAAGTTTGGGGCATTATATTATCCCCCCTTGTGATCATTCGTCCTCGAATGAAGGATACGACAAAATTATTCTAACTCAACCTCTTCTCAAAAAAAAAAAATTGGCAGAGTTTCCCTTGTAAACTGGCCTATCCAAAACCTGCCAGCTAACCAAAGCACATATTATATGCTTCACAGAGCGTCACAACAAGAGAATAATATTCAACAGGTTGATATAGCTTACCTCATACTCCTTCGACTTTACATCTCAACTCTGAGGAACATATAGAACTCTTAAATCATAGACACGTATCAACTACCTTCCAGTTGTTCTTTGAATAAGTGAGGATATTTGTCCCTCATGTCGGCCTCTGCTTCCCACGTGGCTTCTTCTACATTCTGACTTTTCCATAGGACTTTAACTGAAGCTATTTCTTTCGTTCTCAATTTTCTGATTTGTCTATCTAGTATGGCCACCGGGAGTTCTTCATATGATAAATATTTAGAGATCTCTATACCCTCTAAAGGGACAACTTGAGTAGGATATGCTAAGCATTTACGTAACATAGACGCATGAAAGACTGGATGCACTACTGCTAATTCAGGAGGTAAATCAACCTCATAGGCTACTTGGCCAACTCTTTTTAGGATTCTATAAGGACCAATATATCTAGGGCTCAACTTCCTTTCTTGATAAATCACATAACCTCCTTCATAGGCGATAACTTCAAGAATACCCAGTTATCAACTTGGAACTCTAAATCTCTGCGTCGCACATCTGTATAAGATTTTTGTCCACTTTGAGCGGTCTTCAGCCGCTCCTGTATTAGATTTACCTTTTCAACTGCTTGATGGACAAGATCTGGTCCCAATATTTGAGTCTCATTGACATTAAACCAACCAATAGGTAATCTACATCATCTATCGTAAAGAGATTCAAATGGAGCCATGACAATATTAGAGTGATAACTATTATTATAGGCAAATTCTATCAAGGGAAAATGATCATCCCAATTGCCTTTAAAGTCCAGAACATATGCTCTCAACATATCTTCGAGTGTCTAAATAAGCACTCGGCTTGGCCATCCGTCTGTGGGTGGAATGCAGTGCTTAGGTTTACCTGTGTGCCCAAAATCTCTTGGAATGACCTCCAAAAATGTGAAGTGAACTAGGCACCCCTATCTGAAATGATGGACATTGGAATTCAATGCAAGCAAATAATCTCTCTTATATATAGCTTGGCATAATCTTCTATGGTACTGATAGACTTAACTGGTAAGAAGTGGGCTGATTTTGTTAATCGATCAATGATCATCCAAATCGAGTCATGCTTATGAAATGAGAAAGGCAAACCTGTAACAAAATACATGTTAATGGCCTCCCATTTCCACACTGGAATGCTCATAGTCTGAGCTAGGCCACAGGGCCTTTGATGTTCTACTTTCACTTGCTGGCAGTTGGAGCACTGTGCTACAAACTCTGCTATATCCCTTTTCATGTTGTTCCACCAGTAGACCTCTTTAAGGTCATGATACATCTTTGTAGAGCCTAGATGAATGGAATATCGGGAACAATGTGCTTCAACCATTGTCTACTTTCTTAGACCATCTACATTAGGAACACATAGTCTTCCTTGACACCTTAAAGAACCATACCTCGCCATCTCAAATGCTAAAATTTTATGTTGTTGAATCCCTTCTCTATACTGGAGTAATAAGGGATCATCATATCATTTTTCTTTCACTAATGCCACTAATGGTGACTCTGAAGTGTTCTGCATAACCTCACCTCCATCTTTAGAATCTAGAAGTCGAACTCCTATACTAGCTAATCTGTAAACATCACATGCTACTTTATGTTGAGCGGGTGTCAAATGTGCTAGGCTACCCATAGACACACGACTGAGAGCATCCGCTATAATGTTAGCTTTACCGGAGTGGTAGAGAATATTGACATCGTAGTATTTTAGCAACTCTAGCCACCTTTTCTGCCTCAAATTCAACTCATTTTGCTTGAAGAGATATTGGAGAGACTTATGGTCTGTAAATATGTCAACATGTACCCCATACAAATAGTGGCACCAAATCTTAAGTGCGAATACAACTGCTGCAAGCTCTAAATCATGCGTGGGGTAGTTCTGTTCATGCCTTTTCAATTATCGAGAAGCATATGCTATAACCTTCCCATGTTGCATCAAGACGCATCCTAGGCCGACATCTGAAGCATCATAATAAATGGCATACCTTTATGTATCCTCTGGTAAGGCCAATACAGGAGTTGTAGTCAATCTATCTTTAAGCTCTTGAAAGCTTCTTTCACAAGCATCTGACCACTGAAATTTGGATGATTTCCGTGTTAATTTAGTCAATAGAGCAGAAATAGAGTAAAATCCCTCCACAAACCTCCTGTAATAACCAGCGAGCCCCAAGAAACTACACACTTCTGTCGGAGTGGTAGGTCGAGGCCATCTCTTTATAGCCTCTATCTTCTGAAATTCCACTTTAATAACTTTACCAGAGACCACATGGCTAAGAAAAGCCACTGAGTTCATCCAGAACTCACATTTATAAAACTTAGGAAAAAGCTGATGCTCTCTAAGTGTCTATAGAACTGATCTAAGATGATCTGCATGCTTTGCCTCATCACGTGAATATATCAAGATATCATTTATAAATAGAATCACGTACATATCAAGAAAGGGTTTGAAAACCCTATTCATCATATCCATGAAGGCTGCTAGGCATTCATCAGTCCAAATGACATGACAAGGAACTCAAAGTGCCCATATCTTGTTCTGAAGGCTGTCTTTGGAATATCAACTTCACGTATCCTCAACTGGTGATAAATAAATCTTAAGTCAATCTTTGAAAACATTTATCTCCCTTCAACTGATCAAATAAATCATCTATTCCGGGTAAGGGGTACTTATTATTTATTTGACACTTTATTCAATTGCCTATAATCTATACACATTCTCATTGTGCCATCCTTCTTACGTACAAATAGTACTAGAGCGCCTCATGGTAATATGCTGGGTCGAATAAAACCTTTGTCAAGTAGGTCTTTCAACTGTTCCTTTATCTATTTCAATTCTGCTGGTGCCACTCTATAAGGCAGAATGGATATAGGACAGGTATTGGGATCTAGGTCAATATCAAAGTCAATATCTCTAACCGAAGGTAATCCAGAAAGTTCATCAGGAAACATATCTGAATATTCATTCACAATGGGTACGGACTCAAGAGTTGACACATGTTCCTCAGCTTCAAGGTCTCTGACATAGACTAGGTGATATAAACACCCTTTTTCTATAAGCTTTTGTGCTTTAAGATAGGAAATAAACCTTCCTCTAGGCATCACAACATTCCCCTTCCACTCCAAGACTGGCTCTCCTGGGAAATGGAATCGAGCAATCTTAGTTCGGCAATCAACTGTAGCATAACAATAGGATAGCAAGTCCATGCCCATAATGACATCAAAATCAACCATGTCCAGCTCTATCAAGTTAGCCAATGTATCATGGCCACATACTATTACTAGACACCCATAGTAGATCATTTTAGCTATAATAGAGTCTCCTACTGGAGTCGATACTGCAAATGTCTCTCATAATAACTCTGGCTCTATTCCGAACTTCTTGGAAACAAATGGAGTAACATATGACAGGGTCGCTCGTGGATCTATTAATGCATAAACATCATAAGAGAAGATGGATAAGGTACCTGTAACCACATATGGGGAAGCCTCTGAATCCTGTCGGCCTGCTAATGCATACATTCGATTTGGGCCAGCTCCCAAACCTGAACCTCTACCTCTACCCCTACCTATACCTCTGCATGTCTGTGCCTGAGGATCATGAGATAAAGGTGGTGCTGAAGATGAGGATGCTCTTATGGAGCCTATGGACGGTGATCTATCACCCTTTCCCTCGGCTCTATATCTAGGACAATACCACATCTTATGACCTTTAACTCTACACCCATAACAAGTGGTAGAGCTATATAAGCACTCTCCAAAATGAGAATGGCCACACTATCTGCAAGTAGGCCAATGTGGTAATCCCCGACCAGTACCTCTTTGATAGTGGGGGCCTGGTGCCTTAGAAGTTTGACTCTAATCCTGTATGGACCTTGATGACTAAGCTAGAGAACTAGCTATGAAGCGGGATGTCGAATGAGCCTACCTAGGTTGTTCTCTGCTAGAGGAAGCCCTATCATTTTCGAGATATCTTCCAGCTGACATGTCCCTCTTACTCTGCTCCCTTACTGATCTGTCTGCCATGCGGTCATGGATATGATTCTCTGTCTGCTGAACATATGCCATCAGTCTAGCAATATTCATATCATTATTAAGTGCAGCAGCTACACAAGAGTCAATAAAATGATCTCTGAGGCCACCTACAAAGTAATGCATCCTCGCTCTCCTGGGGCTGACCATCTCTGGAGCAAATCTGGCCAACTGAGTAAATCGCATGCTGTACTCCTTGATCCTAAGGTTATTCTATCGTAAGGATAGAAATTCATCCACCCTCGCTTCCCTGAGCTCTAAAGGTAAAATGTGATCCATAAAGGCCCTCAAGAATTCTTCCTAAACTGCTGAAGAGGCGTTTGGGTCCTTGGAATCTACCCACATCTCATGCCAAGAAATGACAACATCTTTTAGCTGATCGGAGGCCAATTCAACAGCCTCAATTTCAGATATATGCATAACCCTGAAGATTCTATTGATCTCATCTATAAACTATTGAGGGTCCTCTTTCACATTAGATCCTGTAAACACTGGGGATTTATCCTGAGGAAATCACAAACTCTGGATCTGGTAGTCTCTCCCTAAATAGTGTTACGTGTAGCCACATTCTGTCCTTGTACCTGAGCAACTACTAATTGGGTGAGCAACTGTATTTCTCCTCTAAGATCATGCTCTGAGGCACCTGGTGGTGGTACAGGCACTATAGAAACTGTTGTTGATGCTACTGGAGGTATAGGAACTCTTGTACGTCCTTCTATTCCAGGAACCTGAGGACTTGGAAGTGTAGGGCTCGGCCAGACCTCTTGAGCCCTGGTCTGATCCACTAATATTGGAGAATGCTCTATAGTGGCTGCCTCCTGAGTAGTGCTAGTAATGGCCCTATGGCCTACATTATCCGTATCTTTGGTAGTCATGATTTGTATCACAAATAAGCAGAGTGTGAGCCAGAAGTACCTTTCTATGACTTAGCTCTACTGCAGGATCTAGATTTTAATAGAAGGTCAGATTCCTAAATGCCCGTGTAGTCCCTTAATTATAAATATGGCGCGCAACACATTCATAAGAAAGCTCCTACTAGACACGTCTTCTTAGACTCCCTGGGACACTTGAACTTGTGCTCTGATACCAAGTTTGTCACGCCATTAGCTACGAGGGGCAGACATCAAGGAGTTATACGAGCACCTGCTGAACATATATACTAAACTCATGCTAAGGTTGTAAACTGACAAGAAACAACATGGATATCAACATGTGATTATATATACTGAAACATAGATAACTGAAAGGCCTACTGGACTAGCTGTACAATTGAAGCAAAACTATGTCTAATAAGCCTCTAAAGAGTCTGCAACTAAAAATCTGATAACTAGTCGGGATAGGGCCCCCGACATAGCCAACATACGATATGTACATGAATCTAAGACATGTGACCTAGGCATCTGATAGATCTAGAGAGAGGTGGAGCTTACCAAATGATCAACTGGAAGACACTGGTCTACTGTGGATGTCTGCTAGCCTGAGTACCTGAGCCTACATTTATAAAATATAGCACCAAAAAATAATGGGACGTCAGTACATATAAAACATGTACTGGTATGTAAAGCAAACTGAATAACAAGTAGACATGTAAGAATGCTCATTGAATTGAATATCAAAAATAGGAAACTCTGAGCATACACATACAGGGCATGTAATATGAAACTGAAACTGAAACTGATACAATGACCAATATCAGGGGTCCTTATATAACGTCCTATACATTACTTAATTACATATAATTAAAATTCCTAGAATTTTCCTAGGTGACATCTTTACCCTTTTATATAGCTTATCTATTCCTTATGTAATACTAACTATCAGGAAGTCTCAAGATGGCTTTCTATCGGCGATCTGTGACACCTGTTTGGCATCTGTAGCCAACTATCACAACCATGTGTGAAATCTCATAGTCTGGTTTACGTGGTCTGTCAAGGTACGCCCTCCAGGGCTCTTGTAAGGTCTACTTGCAGGCCTGTGTAGTAAGGGGAATCCAAGACGGGAAGTTCTAACTGACTCTATCTGAATTTGATGCACAGAATAGCGTCACACGTAGTGGCCCTAAAGATACCCACTCCACATTGTAGAGTAGGCTATAATCTCATCTTGCTTTTAAAGGCTCATAGTAAGCAACTTATGAATCATATAACTTGTTATCTGAATAGATATTGCTTTCTTTTAGATGAAGAATCATATATTTATGTGATCTATATACTCAGGGTTATTCTGTGGCTAATTACTTCCTCTAAGTTTTGTGACATATATGCTCGGTAACTTCTAAGAGTTTAAACTGAAGACACGTATGGTCGTGTGAAATATATGACTTCTTTGTCTAAAAATGAGTTATAACACTATAGGTTTAGAACTCCACACGCGAGATACCTATAATAGCAATATATTTGCTTTCAAGCAGCATATAATCTATGACGACCTTTATAGGAGGAACATGTTACTCTAGGTCGTGCCTTGATGGCAAAAAGAGGTTTAAGCTTTACATACCTTACTTTGAGACTCTCTCTCCTTTATGTCATGTCTTTGGTTCCCTTTAAACACTCCTTATCTATGACATAACTGTAACACCCCAGAAGCGTATCCAGCTTTTAAACTCATACTTGCAGAAACTTTTTGGACTTCCAGGGACCACAGGTCAAGTCCACAAATTGTGGAAGGTTCCACGAGTGGTGGAAGTGACTCGTGATTCCAGTCTTGTAGACCATCCTTAGGTTTGAGAACTATGAGTCAGTTTCATGACTCGTGAATGTTTCCACGAGTTGTGGAACCAAACCGTGGAACTGTGACAGAGAGTGGTCAAGTTCCCTGAGTTCCATGACTCAGCCCTACGACTTGTGGAAGCTTTCATGAGTCATCCTGTGGGACCGTAGGAAACATCCAGCAGCCTGGAATTTTAGCTCAGGAACCACGACTCCATTCCATGAGTCGTTACTGGTTCTGTGATTTGTGGGAGGGACCCATCGAATCGAAGCTGGGTTTTTAAGTCAGTTTTTTTTATTTAAATCCCTGGGGTATTTTAGTCATTTTCCACCCTTATTACCCTAAGTTCCTCCTAAACTATTCATTCACCTCCCAAAAGAAGAAAAGTTCTTCCTCAAGCTTCAAGTCTCCAAGCTCCAAGTCAAGTCTCCTAAGTTTTTCCATTGAAGTGCGTAATCTTCATCCAAGGTATGTGGGTCTTTAACAATGGGTTCTTTTCACCCTTGTGCCCAAAATTCCCAATTTTTATGTTGAATTATGAACTTATGAAATTAGGGATTTGATCTAAACTTTAGGTAAAGCTTATGAAATCAGTTCCTATATTTAAATTCATGGTTTCTTATTGATATTACATGATTTGATTATGACTCTCTTATTGGTTTTGAAAGCCTAAGCATGAAAGTTGATTTCTAGCATGAAACTATGAATTTACATGTTTTCAAGAGAAAGTTGGCATGATTAGATATCATGGCCTCTATGTATTTATGAAATTGCATGCCTAATTCTTTAAGTATGAATTTAGCAAGAAAAGCATATTTTGAATTATAGCTATGCTAAGTCTATATATGTATGAATTTGAATTACATGGCATCAGATATGTCTTATTGCTATTCGCACAGTTTTGGCATCAGATATGTCACCAGTTATGAACAGCTTTGACATCAGATATGTCATTGGTTATAAATAGTTTTGACATCAGATATGTCACCAATATGAACAGTTTTGGCATCAGATATGCCCAATATTATATGAGCTATATGTATGTTTTGGGAGTAGTATTAGCACCGAGTTGGACACGGTGAGAGTACCCAAAAAGGTCCCAGAACTACGTACCTAGTAGGTCTTAAGTCCCCTCTGTTGGGCATCAGTTTTAGTGATCACACCACAGTAATTCCTTTATACCCTGGCAAGGTATATTGGGTCCTCTCAATAGGGTGGATACATCGAATTCCATGTAGCTCACATGGTCTATGTTGGTTAGAGAACCTCTCACAGAAAATAGTTTATGCTTTTAAAACTTTCATTTGACTCTTATTCAGATTTCAGACTTATTACTTATGATTATGTTTCAGCTTATAGAAAGTATTAGAGTCATTGCACTCAGTTTATCTTTAAAAGCATGATTTCAGTTATTTAAAGTATACTTAGCATGTTTTCATCATGTTCATGCATTTCTCACCTACTTATTACATTCCATAGTACTAACGCATATTGTGTTGCATCCTTTGATGATGCAGATTCAGGTGTCCCTTCACAGCTTCGTGGCTAGAGTTCCCAGCCACTCACGCTCAGCTTTGTTGAGTCCTCATAGTACGAGGACTAGACTTTATTCTAGATTTTCTATGTTTCCTTTCCTTCTAGATTGTTGAGTTAGTTGGGGTATTGTCCTATCAACTCCTTATGCTAGTAGTAGAGGCAATTCAGACATAGTGTCATTGGGTTCCATTGGATGATTGTATCTCTCGATTCGACTTTCTATTTATGATATTCTGAGTCTTTTTCTATGATTGCTTCCACTTATCTTTTGTTATGCTTGAGAATGCTATGACCAAGGGTTAGCTTGGGATCTTTGTGGTTCCAAGTGTCGTGTTACGTCTAGGGGGTAACCTCGGGGCATGACAACAAAAACATATGCAATAGTATAAGAGACTAACCAAGAAATATGGCGAGGTTGGAAAGACGATAATAGTTTACGAGCGACTATAATATTAATCTCTCCATCCTTTCCTTATAATATACAGACCATTCCATATCACAAACAAGGTCATAAACATGACCCCTCGTCTTCCAAACACCACCTCAGGAGTTCTTTCTCTAGTAGCATTTACATTACCCTTTAAGCTCATAGGTTAAGTTGAGAGAGAATTATAATATTTAATACAGTGATAGGAAGCAAAATAACATATAAACAACATCCTCAATCCATTTAGGCATTTTATCAAACACTTGACGAGCGACAAGCTTCCAAAAGCCATAAAAATTGTGTTTGTTATACCTAGCGTCCCTCCTTATCGAGCAACCTTTCTGCCTCAATACACAACAATACACACCCCATTTAGTCAATAATACAACCATTACATCCCTCTACATACTCTATCCTCACCAATTATATTAGTTAGAATGTGCAAAATATGGACTCACAGCTTCCTATCACCATCCCATGAGTCCTACCCACAAACTATACTTAAAACAACTCTTAGAGTAATATTTATAGGGATAGAAGAGCAGCCATAACTTTATAAATAAGAATACAATCCCTGCACCCCTTTTATCTTCAAGAACAACACTTTTTCCTTCAAGAAAACACTTGACTAAGTATGTTTCTGTGACCTACAATGAAAAATACACTTGATTCTTGAAGGAATTCACTTACCTTAGGCTAAAGAGGGGTTGAGATGTAGAAGAACTTAAGAAAACTAGTTTTAAGTAGGTCCCTTATGTTCTGATATGTATGGGAGATGAAATCCCAAAGTTTCAATATAAATACACAACTTTTGGCCGACTTACCCAAGACTGCCACATGTCCCACAGTGATTGGGCAGTGTGCATGTCTGTAGTAAAATGCGCATAACTTTTTACTCCAAACTCGTATGGATGAGCGGTTTATTGCATTGCAAACTAGACTCAAATGCCTTTAATTTGGTACTTTATAGGACCTCTAAATCCTTTTATATTGGGATACATACCCATTACAAGTAAGACCTTGTATGAGCTTTCTTGAAATAGTCCACCATAGTGAATCCTTCAATTTGAAAGCCCATAACCTTTTCTTCTTGGTTCATAATGATTTCTTCACATTTACGAGTTGCACGCGTATTTCAAGTTTAGGGAATTACACCTGCATAGGCTCAATTTGCTCTACAACATAGATAACCAGCTCAGAATCACAAATTGATGTCCGAGACTCACAGACATTTCCTGAGTATCCCACCGTCTATGGTCCAAAGGCATAAGCAAAGGCCACACAGGGCCACAAGGGTAATACTACTAAACTAGCTCAATTACTAAAGTAGACGAAGTAAGAATGGATAGAAAGAAAGCGGACAAGGTTGGGGGTGCCAACCTAGACCATACCCAAAGATGCTAGATAGTACCATTATATTCTATATAAGCAAAGTCTAAGGTAGGTAAACCATAACCTAATTGGCGTCTGACGAATAGTTGCTTGAAAGCCATCACTCAAGCCTGAACTGCTGCGAGAAGTGCGAATTGCAATCAGACTATCAAAAAAAAACTCTACTCATCAAAATGAAGCTAAAGACACCCATAATGCTAATAATTTAGCTGGGTCAAAATCAGAGTCAAAAGAGAGCCCATAGGCCCCGCAACCCGAAATGGATAATGAAAATCTCCATGAGGTTCCCAACATTACCAGGAAAACATGCTCGAAAAATGAGCACAATTCAGGCAAGGGAAGGGCCTAAAATAGCCCCTAGTCCCAAGAACAAATTTAAGAATCAAGACAAAGAATTTACAAAATTAAAGAGATGGAAACTTACAATTTAAGACGAAAACTCAATCACGGGTATGAAATAATCACCCCAACACTAAATAATAAACTCCTACTTAATTTTGGAGCTTTGAGCTTAAGAGAAATGGAGGAATTCGTGTTGGGGCTTTTAAAAATGAAGGAGAAAATATACATACTGCCAGGGGTTCTTCTTTGCGATTGTGAAGGGACTCCACACGGTCACCCATGCTGGCTAGACCATCGTGATTATGAAGGCTAGCCACATGGTCACAAAGAAGAAAAGGGCAGGTCCTTCAACATGGTTGCAAAAAGGAACTTCACATTTGCGAAGAGCAAGGGGAGCCGGGTCTACAGGACCTTCATCACACTCGCGTGAAGGGGACCTCACAGTCGCAATTCCCAAAGAGGCAGACCATCATGATCTCGTGTCCTCCCTCGTGGTCATAATTAAGGCCTGAGGCCTGCACCTGCAATAACAACCAGCAACTTTTCTCAAGTTGCAAAATCATTGGTTGGGTCCCCAGGATTCATTCGGGACCCTGATCATGCAAATAAACTATACTACCATACCAGAAATGGCATTCTAGACTCAACAGAATTGATGAAACTCCCAACGAAGATTGTTTCAAAGGAAAATAGGCCTGTGGCTAAATATCCAACTTTTCCAAAATGGAACCCAAAGGCCTAAAATAAGTTCAAAATCATCGGGATCTAAACCAAAGGTCCCTCTAGACCAAAGTTGACAATCCTGATCTAACAACATTGACGGAATTTCCATCCGAGGCCGTCTTCTCTGAATGCTGAGCAAAGTCAAACTACCAACTCTAAGTGGCCTAAATTCTCAGAATGTGAGATAAGCCAAACCAAAAGCTCCCAGTCCTCGACCAAGGGCCCAACTAGACCAAAATCCCTGCTCCAAAGCTAACGGAACTATCAAAATTCAATTCTGAGCTTGCTTGCTAAGAATGTTAACTAAAGTCAATAATTTCCTAAGTTAAATCTCTAAAATAAAGAAATGGTCATAACGACCTAAAGAACGGCCCAAGCACCAAACCACTGGTCCCAGCAAGTCATAAATGACTTGAGGCCACTATAGAAAAGATCTAGCAGTAAAAAGAAAGCAAAAATATAGGAATGACCAGAAGGGTCATTACATGGGCACCTATGATGAGATCTTGAGAGTTGGTATGTGGTTGCAGAGACCTCCATAGACCTTTCCAATCTAAACAAAGGGATATGGTCCAAGAGTGCCGAAGGAGGGGTATATAGGGGAGTAGAGGTATACAGGGGAAGCCCTTCCATGGGTCTTACTTACTAGGCCTATGGGAGCCAAAGGAGGTGCATACGATACCACTTGCATACCGTATCATATCATTCATTTTTGCATGGTTCCACCCCTTATTTGCTATTTTCTAGGTGTACTCTCTGATAGTATGGGATGCTGGTAGGGTTTGTCCTCACTTGTATGTATTCCTCGGGTGTATGGGCGCTCATTGAGATTATAGGTAGATTAGTGTTACTTACTCCTATTGTAGTTCCATTCTAGTTTACTTTTCGATCATTCTTACCTTGTGAGTTGTATTGTTAACATGTTTATGTTTAGTTGCCTTCTTTCTCTCTCCTTATTTGAGGTTATCGATACACTGCCCTATTCATTAAGCTTTCCTTATTTGCTATTATTGCATGGACCCAGGTGCGTTCTCAACTCTTACATTTGTGTTTTGTGATACATCTTCTGTGGCTAGCTTAGTACACTTGTATTCTTTTATGCCTTCTATCTATTGCTAGCTTCCATGTACTTTACTCTATTTGCTTCTGTGACACTTTTCTTTCCTTATCTGCTATCTATTTCTTTAATATTTTTTATGTGCCTAGTCGGCTTATGATGCCTACTGGTTACCCATTTCTTATGCAATTGGTGCTCATACTACACTTCTGCATATTCCTGATGGAGATCCTAGTATGGGACACTGCCATTAATGTGGGGACTTCGTGCAACTTTTGAGACATCCAAAAAATAAGTTGAGCTCCTAGCGATCGAGGCTTGGCTATATCTCTTCTTTTAGAATAATTGACTCTTTTGCATATTCAGAGAAAGTTTATATCTTTTTGCATATTCAGAGAAAGTTTATATCTTACTTTTGCTCTTTCTTGTACTCTGTATATTTAGTAGTGGCTATTGTACTTATGATACCAAGTCATGGGATGGTGTTATTTTCTGTATATATTTAGGTTGCCTTCCTTTTTCTATGCCTTCCTTACCTTCTTCCGCTTATTATCCTTATTGTGTGTGCTTCACTTAGGTAGTGGCCCATTACTAATCATTTTAGGATACAAGGATTGGTTCAGCTACAAGGGGTTGTAGGTGCCATCATGACCTAAGAAATTAGGTTATAACAGCTTAATATCAAAGTCTAGGTTCACCGGTGTCATCAATATAGGAGCCAATGTCTAGTAGAGTCATGTAAATCAGTGGGGAGACATTTGTACTTTATCTTTGAGAGAATACAATGACATCTTAGGAAACATGAGTCTTATCTTGCTTTTATATCGTGCATTTTATCCTAGATGGTTTCCTGGAATCTTATTTGTTCTAGTTCACTCTTTCACAGATGGTTCATACAAGATTGTCAGTAGTGGACGAGGGCGAGCCTTCAGTACTAGCACCTCTGGCACCAGCCAGGGGCTGGGGTAGACATAGAGGTAGGGTGCAAAGATGTGCTTGAGCTGTGACACCATTTAGAGCTCCTGAGGTTGAGTATGAGACTGATCAAGTTCTAGACAAGCAACCCGTGGACTAGGGAGAAGCCTAGGTGCCACTAGGTCCAGAGCAGCATCAGTATCAGCACCAGCCCTAGCGCCTTTGCTAGATATCCCGAGTGTGCTTCTTTAGTTATTGAGCATGGTTGGGGGGTCATCCTTCTGATATGACCTAGAAATCCACTCAGGGGGCAGTCCTGGGTGTTCAGAGTTTAGGAGCATAGCTTGCTATTATGGTTCCTCATGCACAGGTCATTTCAGTTCCTACAGTCGCTTAACCACTCGCTCCTCGCCCAGTTATGTTAGAGTTGGAGAAGAAGGCTTTGGGTCAATTTCTGAGACTATCCCCACCGAGGTTCTTTTGTTCTCCTGGTTAGGATGCCTATGATTTTATTTCTACATGTGAGGAGAAGCTTCATCACCTTGATCAGTTGGATGCCCACAGAGTGGATTATACCATCTATCATCAGAAGGGGCCAGCTAAGCTTTAGTGGAGGGCCCAAGTAGCTTGCAAGCATCCTAAGTCTCCTCACTTTACATAGAGGGAGTTCTATAAGGCCTTTATAGCCAAGTTCTTATCATAGTATTAATATGAGTATCGTAGGAAGAAGTTTACCCGGTTGATGCAGGGGTCTATGAAAGTGTCTGAGTACGAGAAAGAAGACCTTCTTTCATCAGTTGTCTCTATTTGGGGCTATGATCATTTCTACAGAGCTAGACTGGATTCGCTGATTTGTTTAGGGGATGAGAATGGAGCTTCGTGAGACTACAACGATACTAGTTGCTAGTGGGCGGCCATTTCAGGCAATAGCATACCGTGCTCGCACTATGGAGGATTTACATCACCAGGACTCCAGGGCTGGAGATAAAAGACAATATAATCATGGTGGTTACAGTGGTTCCTGCTCCAGCGGTAGAGGTTTAAGTTAGTGGGGCAGAGGATATCATCCACAATAGCATCTAGCTTAGTCTAGATGACTAGTTTAGGCATCAGTTCAGGCTTTATGTGGGCTTCAGTATGATCATTTTATGGTATTCATCATGGTTACAGTGGTCATCATGGGTTTAGTGGGCTGAGTTTAGGTTAGTTATTGAGCGGTATATCATCCGGGGCATCAAGTCATGGTGACCATATAGGTTCAGCTAGTTTTTCATGCTAGGATGGGTCATTAGGGCCTTGCTACAAGTGTTGTATTATCAGTCACTTTGCCAGAGATTACCCCCAGCAAGGTATAGTTCAGCCAGCCGCTCAACCGGCTCAGCCTCTGAGAGCAGTGCATCCACCGTTTAGAGGTGGTGGTGTCTAGGGTAGGGGTGGTGCCCAGCATGGCAAGTCAGGTGGTTGGGATGGTAGTCAAACCAGTGGAGACTAGTGTCAGTTCTATGTGGTCCCTGGTAGACTGAAGCTCGAGACCTCAGAGGTGGTGATCATTTGTAGGATCTTTGTCTGTCGCCAGTCAACCTTACCTTTGTTTGATCCTGGTTCTTCATGTTCATATGTTTTTGCCTACTTTTTTCCTTCCTTAGGGTTGGCTAGCGAGCAATTATTTGTTCCCTCATTTATTGCTACCCTTGTAGGTGATTCTTTAGTAATGGATCAGATTGATAAATCATGCTTGGTAGTTATTGGTGGTATTGAGACTTGGGCTGATTTGATAATATTAGATATGCTAGATTAGATGTGATTCTGGGCATAGACTGGTTATCCCCTCACTAAGCAATTTAGGATTGTTATGTCAAGACCATTACCTTAGCCATGCCAAGTGTATCCCTAGTTATGTGGCAGGGTTCTATTATCCACGCACCATTTTCGATCATTTTTGGTCTTCAGGCTAGGAAGTTGATTTCATACAGGTGTTTGGCTTGTCTAGCATATGTCCAAAATGTTAGTGCTAACACTTCTTCTCATAAGTCAGTTCTTGTGGTTAGAGAGTTTTTAAATGTGTTCCCGACCGACCTGCCAAGCCTTCCACCTGAGAATGATATAGACTTTGACATTGAGTTAGAGTTGGTCACCTGGCCATTTCCATTACTCTGTATCGTATGGCTCCAGCGAAGTTGAGGGGGCTTAAGGTTCAGCTTCAGGACTTAGATGTGTATTGATTATTGGCAGCTGAATAAGGTGACTATATAGAACATGTATCTAATGTTGCATATAAATGACTTGTTTGATCATCTCCAGGGTGCAACAGTGTTCTCTAAGATAGATTTGAGCTCATGCTACCACCAGTTGAGGATTAGGGTGGAGGACATCCCAAAGACAACATTCAGGACACGTTATGGCCAATATGAGTTCCTGGTGATGTCTTTTGGATTAACCAATGCTCCAATAGCTTTTATGGACTTGATGTATAGGGTGCTCAGGCCGTACCTGTATTCGTTTATGACAGTCTTCATTGATGATATATTGGTATACTCGTGGGGTAGGGAGGAGCATGGGCAGCATTTAAGGATCGTGCTTAAAACTTTGAGAGATCATCAGCTTTATGCCAAGTTCTCAAAGTGTGAGTTTTGGCTTGAGTCAGTAGCATTCCTAGGACATGTGGTGTCTAAGGATGGGATTAGGCTAGACCCAACGAAGATTGCTACCGTTCATAGTTGGCTGAGGCCTACTACTCCTATCAAGGTTCCCAGTTTATTGGGTTGGCAGGATATTACTGATGGTTTGTCGAGGACTTTTCTTCCATACCAACACCTTTAACTAGGCTGGCTAGGAAGGATATCCCATTTCAGTATTCTAATCAGTGCAAGGATAGCTTCTAGAGGCTTCAGGCCTTATTGACTTTAACTCTGGTGTTGACATTGTTAGTTAAGGGTCAGATCTTCTCAGCGTATTGTGATGCTTTATCAGTTGGTCTTGGTTGTGGGTTGATGCAGTAGGGTCATGTGATAGCATATGCATCGATGCAGCTAAAGGATAACGAGTGTAACTACCCTACTCATGAATTAGAGTTGGTGACGGTTGTCTCCGCGCTCAAGATCTAGAGGCACTATCTATATGGAGTTCACTGTGATATTTACACTGACCACCATAGTCTTTAGTACATCATGAGTTAGCGAGAGCTGAACTCTAGGAAATGGAGATGGATTGAGATACTGAAGGACTATGACATCACTATTTTATACCATCTGAGCAAGGCAAACGTGGTAGCAGATGCCTTAAGCCGAAAGGCAGTGAGTATAGGCAGCTTGTCTTCTCTTTTAATTTAGGAGCGACCATTGGCCTTGGACATCCAGTAATTACTAACTGTTTGGTTAGGATTGATTTGTCAATCGTAGTAGAATTCTTGCCAGTGTTGAGATTCGTTCTACTCTAGTTGATCAGATTCAATGGCATAACTTTGAGGATCATTATTTGTGTGATATTCGTGATCAGGTATTGCATGGTGAGGCATGAAGGGCTACTTTAGATTCTGATTGTATTTTGAGATTTGATGGCCACCTTTGTGTTCTGAGAGTTGGGGGCTTAATATAGTTGATTCTCCATGAGGCTCATTATTTCAGATATTCTATTAATTCGGGCACATCTAAGATGTATCAAGACTTGAGGCAGCTTTACTGGTGGAGTGGTATAAAGAAGGACATGAAGAGTTTGTATGTTGGTTCTTGAAATTCTAGCAGGTTAAGTTCGAGCACATGAGACCTGGTGGATTGATGCAGAGACTTTCCATTCCTAAGTGAGAGTGGAAAGAGATCACTATGGACTTTATAGCATGGTTGACATGCACTTCTCGAGGGTTTGACTCTATTTTGGTTATTGTCGATAGGCTGACTAAGACTAAACACTTCTTGCAGATTTATTCTTCCTATAGTGCAGAGAGGTTGGCTCAAATCTATCTCCATGAGGTTTTCTGTTTGCATAGGGTTCCAGTTTCTATTATTTCAGACTGCGGTACTCAGTTTACATCTCAGTTTTGGAGGACTATTTAGCGAGAGATGGGTACAAAGGTTCAACTCAGCACTGCATTTTATCCTCAGATAGATGGCCAATCCGATATTGCTATCTAGGTCCTGGAGGATATGTTACGAGCTTGTGTTCTTGATTTTGGGGGTTCATAGGATCAGTACGTGCGTTTGGTAGAGTTTTCTTATAATAACAGTTATCGCTCGAATATTTGCATGGTGCCTTTTGAGGCATTGTATAGTAGGAGTTACAGATCGCCAGTGGGTTGGTTTGATGGTTTTGAGTCCCGACCGCAGAGTACAAACCTACTTCATGATTCTTTAGATAGAGTTCAGGTGATTCAGGACAAACTTCGAGCAGCCCAGAGTAGGAAGAAGAGCTACGCAGACTGTAGACTTTGTGCCTTAGAGTTCAGTGTTGGTGATCGGGTATTTCTTTGAGTGTTTCCCATATAGGGCGTGATAAGATAAAGCAGGCAGGGCAAGCTCAGCCCTAGGTATATTAGGTCATTTGAGATTCTTCAGAGGATTAGTGATGTTTCTTATCAACTAGATTTGCCTCATATGTTCTCAGCTATTCACCCAGTCATTCATGTATCTATGTTACAGCGTTATGTTCTGTATGAGTCACGTGTGTACTGTGGTGTGATTCAGTGAAGTTAGATGAAAGTTTGGCTTTTGATGAGGAGCCGGTAGCTATTCTAGCCAGAGATATCAGGGATTGAAGGACAGAGAGATTCCTGAGGTTAAGGTTCAGTGGAGGCACCATCTAGTCGAGGACCCTACATAGGAGACTGAGAGAAGAGATGCGGGCTCAGTATCCACAGTTGTTTAAGCCTTTAAGTACTCACTTTTCCTGATTTTCAAGGAATAAATTCCTTTTTAGTAGTGGATGATGTAATGAAGTAATGACCCTTCCGGTCATTCTCGCATTTTTGCTTCTTTGTACTATTATTGTTTCCCTGTTTTAGAACCTTAACTTAGGAAATCATTGACTTCGGTCAACATTTGTAGAAATCATGCTCGGAATCAAATTATGACAGTTTAGTTAGCTTCGGAGCATGGACTTTGTAACACCCCAGAAACTTATTCAGTTGTTAAACTCAAAAAAATCAACTTTTTAGGGTTTATGGGTCTAAACCATAGACCGTGGTCTGAACCATGGGTCATGTAACAGAGTCATGGTTTAATTCTGCTAGGTTTAGGCTCTCGAGTTGGTTTTACGGACCGTGGTTCAGTCTACCATTCATCCTGTCAACTCATAGTACCAAACCTGAGGACTGACTGATTCTCAGGAATCACGACTCAAGTCAACGGACCGTAGTTTGATTTTTGGACCGTCCTGTTGACTCGTAGAACCTAATCAGAGACCTACCTAGTACCTCAGAAATGACGGGTTGGGTCTATGAGCTGTAATCCATTCAACGGGTCCATCCTATTGACCTGTAGTTTTGCTTTTCCAGCCTGTTCCTTTGGCAAGGACTCACGAATGGAAACCATGAGCCGTGGTTTGGTCTACGACTCATGGAATTCATCCGGGGTCCATGAAAGTCAACTTTTTCCAACTTTTTCATAATTATGTCCCAGGGGTATTTTAGTTATTTTCCACTCTTTTAACTCCTAAATGAGGTCATTTTTACTATTTCTAGAAGGGTTTTCACCCTCATTAGCCTAAGTCTCTCCTAAAATCTTCATTCATCTCCCAAAAAGGGAAAAGAACTCCTTTAAGCTCCAAGTCTCAAGCTCTAAGATCAAGTCTCCTTTCTTTTTAATTCCAAGTGGGTTAGCTTCAATCAAGGTATGTGGGTATTCAACAATGGGTTCCTCTAAACCTTGTGCCCAAAACCTCCAATTCTTATTTTGAATTATGAACTTGTGAAATTAGGGTTTTGATCTAAATTGGGTAAAACTTATGAAATCAGTTTCTATGCATCAATTCATGGTTTCTTATTGTGTATCTATGATTTGACTAAAATTACTTAATTGGTTTTAAAAGCCCATGCATTAAAGTTGGGTTCTAGCATGATTCCATTGAATGACATGTTTTTAAGTGAAAAATTTACATGTTTAGATAATATGACTTTACGTATTTAAGAAATTGCATGCCTAATTCTTCAAGTATGAATTTAGAAAGAAAAAGTATGATTTGGAATTATGGCTATGCTAAACTTCAACAACTCATGATATGAGAAATTGCATCATACCCGATGTGTGTTCATGCTTTTCAACAAGATTTGGCATTAGATTATGCCACCATGATTTATGAGCTATATGTATGTTTTGAGAGTAGTATTTAGCATCGAGCGATGAGGGTTCGATTACCCATGTCCAAAACTACATTGCCAGCATAGGTAATGAATTGCCCTATGGGCTTATGAGAGTGGTTCCACATCTTGATCATAGTGTCATGTGCTTTAGCGGGCATTAGGACAACTTTGCCAACTAGGGTTATATAGTTGGGTATCATGACTCGTTCCTTGGCAGGGCTCAAGTCAGCTTTGCTAACTAGGGTTATATAGTTAGATTCCATGTAGCTTGCATGGTCTATTGTCAGTTATAAGAAACTCCCGTATGAATGTTTTGACTTGTTTAAGCTTATGACACCCACTTTGAAGTCTTGACTTTTATCTCACGTTTACTATTTAAATTATTATATTTACTTTTGATAACTCTTTTATACACGAACTAAGTTTCTATTTACGTCTTAAGTATGTTTTCATAATATTCATGCATATCTCACATATTCAATACATCCTATAGTACTGATGCATATTTTGCACTGCATCCTCTTGATGATGCAGATTCTGGTTTCCTTCTCAGACACGTGGCTAGAGATGTCAGGCCATTTCCAGTCTGCTATTGGTGAGTCCTCATAGTTCAAGGGATAGTTATGATCTTAGTTAGTTTGTGGTTATTTACTCCCGTACTTTGAGTTAGCTAGGGTCTTTTTCTAGAAACTCCTTATGTTATATGTAGAGGCTTTTCAAACATAGATAGCATTCGAGTCATTGTTTCAAGTTATGTTTTGTTTTGACTTATCATTTATGATATGGGTTGCCTAACTTTCTACCTATGTTTCATCTATGTTTTCTTATGAATGACTGAGTATGATATGGCCAAGGGTTAACTTAGGAAACTTGTGGTCCCAGGTCCCGTGTTATGTCTAGGGGGTAGCCTCAGGGCATGACAAACTTGGTATCAGAGCCTCACGTTCAAGAATCCTAGCATTTCTGAAAGCCGCATCGAGTAGAGTCTCTTTCATAGGAGTGAAGTGTGCCACACTTATGAGAGGGAAGTTGTGAGATGTCTTATAAAAACTTCACTTCTTTCATGATCATATTGTGCGATAGAGTTTAACTCTAATATCCCTCTAATCCTTTCCTAGTACGTTTCATATTATGCCTCAATATGCTATGCCTCATCGAGCCGTTCAGAATGTTGTTCCTCCAGTTCTGGCCCCCGAGGTCACGAATGAGAAGTTTAGGAATGCCATCCATATGCTAGCCTAAACCTTGGCCTCCCAGGCCAATCAGCCGGCTCCTATCCTCATCCACCCTCAAGGTGGGGTAGTAGCCTGAGTTCGTGATTTTATCCGTATGAACCCACCGGAGTTCTGGGGTTGTAAAGTGAATAAGGATCCACTAAACTTTGTTGATGAAGTGAAGAAAGTCTTTGATGTGATGAAAGTGTATGGTGTTGATAGTGTTGAGCTGGCGTCCTATCAACTCAAGGATGTAGCTCATATCTAGTTCATGCAATGGAAGGAAGCTATGGCTAAGGACGTGGTCCCTATGACTTAGGAGTGTTTTGAGAGGGCTTTCCTTGACCAGTTCTTCCCCCGAGAGTTGAGGCAAGCTAAGGCCGTTGTTGGTGAGTGCTCATAGTTCGAGGGCTAGTTATGATCTTAGTTAGTTTGTGGTTATTTACTTTTGTACTTTGAGTTAGATAGGTCTTGTCCTAGCAACTCCTTATGTTATATGTAGAGGCTCTTCAGACATAGACAGTATTCGAGTCTTTCTTTCAAGTTATGTTTTGTTTTGACTTATCATTTACGATATGGGTTGCCTAACTTTCTACCTATGTTTCCGCTATTTTTTTTATGAATGACTGAGTATGCTATGACCAAGGGTTAACTTAGAAAACTTGTGGTCCCGGGTCCTGTGTTACGTCTATGGGGTAGCCTCAGGGCATGAAAGACATTGATCTAGTTGGACCTTTAGTCAGGATCTGAGAGTTATTCAGCTTGGAATTCTCTCTCGTTCTGTGTTTTTAGGCTAGTTGGGCTTGTATGATTGATTTTGATCAAAATTCGGAGAATACAGACTTGGATGGAAATTTTGTCAGTGCGGCTAGCTCTGGAATGTCGAGTTTAGGCTAGAGTGACCATTGGTTTGGCTCCCGAGGCTTCTGGACTTGATTTCACCCCTTAGGTTCCATTTTTGGAATAGTTGGCCTAAATGTTGATTTTGGGTGCGAGATCCACTTTTTATTAAATCAACCTCTGATGGGACTTTTGTCAATTTTGTTAAGTCCAAAATGCCATTTCTAGTTGAATAGCTCATCTTGTTTGTGTTAGTGGGACCACAGATGCATTCTCAGGGGCCCACAGCTTGAAAATCTGCCTTGGCATGTTGCTATTGTTGTTGCCTGCTGGTGTGGCGCCAGGGTGTGAGCTTGGGTTGCGCTTATGCCTGGATGCCCAACTAAGTGTGCCAGCACCCCTGCATCTGTGCCAGTGCTGTGACACCAGTGCCCCTGCACTCCTTGGCCGCCATGGCGCTTGCGCACTGCCTGGGCCTCCTTGCGCCTGGGAGCCCCTGCGCTTAGGCGTGGCAGCATTTATATAGATGGCCAGCCCTCTTTTCCCTCATTCCCTTTTTCTCCCAAACTCGTTTCTACATGGAAATTGAGCTCTAAAACCTCCATAATTCACATTGATCATTCCTAAAGTTTGGAGGAAATTATATTGTCGATTCTTGTTTGTTGTTGGCTTCTAAATCGGGTAAGTTCCTCTTTAATTTTTGATTTTCTTCCATTTTATTCCTTCTTTAAATTCTTGCATTGTGGGCTATTTTGAGCCCCATTGATGGTCCATTTCCACTCAAATGTTGAGCATGTTCTCCTAGGAATGTGACTGTGGTAATTTTCATTTTTGACTTTAGGTTGTGGGGCCCATGGGACCCCTTGTTACCCAAATTTTGATCCTGCTATGTTTCTAGCATTATGGATATCATTGGATTTATATTGATGCGTAGAATATTGGGTTGATAGTATGTTTATGATTTGGGCTTTCTCAGAGCAGTTTGAGCTTGGACGATGTTGTTCCAGCAGCTAGTCGTCGGACGACAGGTAGGTTATGGCTTCCCTATCTAAACTTTGCGTATATAGGATATAACTGCATTAATTAGTATCTTTGGGTTTGTTTTCTAGGTTGGTACCCCCAGACCTTGTCCATCTCTTCGGTCCATTTATTTCTTATATTATTTGTAGTACTCATTGTAGTATTATAATATTACCCTTGTAGCCCCGTGTGGCCTTTGTATTTGCCTCTGGACCATAGATAGTGAAATATTTGGGAATTTCTGAGAGTCCTGGACATTGAGATGTTGCTTAAGGCTGGATATCTACGCTGTAGAGATGATTGTGCATGTGCAGGACTGATAGGTTGTTTGTGGGCTGTTGGGCTAATCTATTGTTTGCGAGCATATCATTCATGCAAAGGATTATTCTGCATGTTTTACTATTGTTTTGTCTTTGGGCCTACTATAGCCAGTTTTCTAAACTTTGCATGGGCATGAGGGCCCATTTTTTGTAAAATAATTATAAAAGCAATTTGAAACTAATTTTTATGGATCTTCTTAGAGTAAAGAAGATATTATAATGATTTTATCACCAGTTTTCTCACTGATACTAGACTTGGTTGTGTCGTAGTGCTAGATATATTTTTACTATGGATTTATACCTAGATACGCTCTGAGCACTCTTTATAAGGGTTGGTAAGACTTTAATTACTGATTTAGACTCGAATATAATTCAGGCACCCTTTGATGAGGTTTGATATTACTACTACTCATTTAGACCCAGATCAACTTTGGACAAGTACTACGAGGTTCCAATTATTGATTTAGACCCGAATACACTCTATGCAGATATATTTTGAGATTTTGTATTCGTTACGTTATATGGTCGAGGACCTCTATAGTCCCTACCAATCTAGGACTAGAGGCTACATACCAAGTGAGTTAGAGGAGGGGTATCAAGTAGAGTTTAGGTATAACAGATACGTCCCACCATGGATCCTACCTTCTAGGACTCTAGGCGATGGGGGTAGGTACATATAAGGGTTACTATCACACCGGTTCCATCATATCACATCATGCATATTTCATTCGGATTTCACCCTTGTTTGATGTGTGCTCAGTGTACGCTCTGGTAGTATGGGATACTGGAGGTTTTATTTTTACTTGATTATGTTCATCGGGTGTATGGGCGCCCTTTGGGACTATAAGTAGACTATATTACTTATATATCTTATTGTAGAGCTTGTTATGGCCTTTTGTTATTAGTGGATTAGTGGATTCTAGCCTGTTGAGGTTCTGACTTATTAGACTCATGATCAGTGATGGATTAGTGGGTCCTAGATTATTGAGGCACTAATTATGTGGCCTTCTGATCTATTGTGGGTTAGTGGATTCCATGTTATAGTGGTGCTGATTAGTGGCTTTTTGATTTCCTTATGGTGTAGATTATCCTATCCTGGGGTGGTAATTGTGAGATTGCTATCTAATTTTGTTGATCTTGAAATGGTGCTTGAGCATGATTCCGTTAGTTATATTTCTCTAGCTTGATTATGTTTACTTGCTTTCCTTCATTCCCTTTCTACTTGATGTTACTGGTATACCACTATTTTTCTAAACTCTCTCTTTATATATACTGTTGTTGCAAGGATCCAGGTGCATTCTTCTTTCCTTCACCTGATTCTATGTTATATATATATATATATATATATATATATATATCTTTGTGGCTAGCATATTTGTAGTTCTTTTTGATATCTATCCGTGCTAGTTTTTGTGTGCTTTGTCTATTACTTCTGTGACTGCTTACTTGCTATCTGCTATTTACTATTTTTATATCTTATATGCGTTCAGCCGGTCGATGATGCCTACTGGGTACCCGTTGCTTAGCAATTAGTGCTCATACTATACTTCTGCATCTTTCTGGTGAAGATATTAGTGTAAGCTTTCGTTGTTGATTGCATGGAGACTCGTGCTGCTTTAGATATTCAAGACTAGGGTGAACGCCTGACGATCGGGGCTTGACCACATTTCATCTTTTGTCACTGTTACTCTTTATTTATTTAGAGATAGTTGTATATTCTGTTTTGTTACTTCTAGAACTTTTATTCTATTAGAAGCTTTTGTACTATTTATACCAAGTCTTGGGGTTGGTTTAGTTTTCTTGTGTATATATTCAGGTTATCTGGTTCCACATTATTCTCTATTATATATGCTTCTGCTTATTGTGCGTGTTGGATTAGGAAGTAGCCCATTACTAACCATTCTGGGCTACAAGGATTGGTTCACCTACTGGGGGTTGTAGGCACCATCATGACCTAAGGAATTGGGTCATGACAACTTGGTATCAAAGCTCTAGGTTCTTCGGTGTTGTTGGTACAAGAGCAAGTGTCTAAGTAGAGTCTCATGGATTAGTACAATGACATTTGTATCCTATCTGTGGGAGGATACAGGGCATTGTTAGGAAAAGTTCCATATTCTTGGCTCCTTATCATGCGTTCCTGGCTTTATTGACTTATAACAACTTCATTGTTCCATTCCTTCTTAGATTTCTAATATGAGTGTGACAACGGGTGATGTCGATGCTTCTGTGCCTGTTGCTTCAGTTCTTCCTCCAAGGCCAAGATTTCAGAGTGAGAGTTTATTATTTCAGTTAGGGGGTTTGGGGCCAGCCCAGCCTCCGAAAGGGTTTCATGACACCCTAGTTCTTTAAGATACCGTGGTTAGGGCTCTTTGTCTTCTGAAGAGTGTATCAGTACCTCAGGTTAGGGAAATACCCGATTCATCGAGTGGTGCTTATGTTAGGTTTGAGGTTCCAGGTCTTCAACATGGCTGTTTATTAGTATTGGAGTACAAGGCAAGGTTTGACGAGGTGATTAGGCGTACTGCTAGACCCATGCCTACAGAGTTTGAGAGAGTTCAGGGTTTTGTTAGAGGATTGTTTTCACCGCTCTATTTGGTGACCGAGCACTTGGTTATAGTTGGGACTACCTTTCTTTAGGTAGTTGACCATGCTTGGGATATTGAGGGATTATGTCATGAGGCATATGGAGGTAGTGGTAAGAGGCATCGTTGTTAGGGCAGTTTTTGTGGTTCTCAGACTCGAGGTAGGGGGTTCTCTAGTAGAGATCATTTCCATTGCTTTCTATCTAGTAGACCAGTTTTAGTGGCTCCACGGGTTTCAAAGGGTGGCTTTACAGAGCATGTTAGGCAGAGTAGACATGGTACATGTCAAGCTCCGTGGGGTTCGCATTCAGGGTGTGTAAGTCATGGTGGCCGATCATGTTCAACGAAACCTTCCCATCAAACTTCCTCTGGTAAAGTTTGTTTTCAGTGTGGTAAGTATGGGCACTTTGCTAGTAATTGCCCCATGATCATACCTTATAGTCAGCAGGGTTAGCAGGTCTTATCTCTCATAGTTCCAGTGCCAGAAAATGAGAGATAGTATACAGAGTGGTAAGGGTGGTCCCATATGGTTAGAGGTGGCTTTTAGCCAGGTGGTTCAGGTATCCATCCAGAGTCATCAGGCACCATGCATTAGAGAAGGGCTTCTTTGGGTTGTTATAGTTATGAAATGGTTGGTCACTATTCTAAAGATTATCTCCGGAAAGAGGCGGTTAAGTCTTCAGCATCCATTTCTCAGTCTAGTGATAGAAACCGTCAGTCCAATGCCCCTCTTGGTAGGCTAGAGGTAGAGGTTCTAGATATCGGTGCTACAAGTATAGTTTTTGTTTCCATTAGCTAGTGCTGGAGTTGTTTGCTATGTGAATCTACCCTTTTTCATGTATATGCTTATACACCTACCTGTTTCTTGTGTGGTAGTATTGCTATTTGAGTTGTAATGCTTATGAGAGTAATTTCTTAGTAGATTTATTCTTTTTAGTAGTAGATAGGGTGAGTTGTCCTTGAAAGGTGATTACACAGAGTTGTGACTCATGGGTAGGTCTCGTTAACCTTATTTCCAGTTTCATTGTGGCTCTAGAATTGGTTTATAGGTCCCTTTTCTAGCAGTCATAGTTGTTGTTGCCTAGGCTGTTATCCAATATTTGTTAGAAGTCCTTCAATTGGTTTGGTGTGGCACCGATGATTATGTGCTGGAGATTGAGGTTTTGTCTTAAGGAGATTTGTATGGATATGCCAGTAGGTACTAAGTGGTTTGCTTTTCCCGAGGGGTTAGAGTTCCTCTTTGTTTGATTGGTTTGGAAGTTGGAAGCTTTATGGGTGATTTTGGTTGTGTTCCTCCATTTTAAGTCTGGTAGAGTTATCTCTATTGTTTTCCCCGATTCCAGTTGGGTTGAGTTTTGGCTATGGCATTGTGGTTGAGTTTTGACGGTAGTAGTGTGGTTGAGTTTTGATTATAGTATGTTGGTTGAGTCGGGCATTCAACCTATTCCTTTTCCTACCTTATTGAGTGTCGCTATTAGAGTTGTAGGAGCTAAGGGAGAAGCTCCAGGATCTTCTGAGACAGGGTCTATCAGTTTTGGTGTATCTTTGGAAAGGGTCTCGTTGGTTTGAAATAGGAGGGAGATGTTTCCTTGTACATATGTTTGGGTTTCTAGTAGCTTACTAGGGTGATGACTGAGTGTTTGCTTGGGCTTGCGTATTGGTGACTCAATTCGACTGACTACAGAGTGCAGTAGCATTTTTCTTTGATAGATTCGAGGTCAATTTCCTCTAGTAAGAGATCGAGGTAGTGGCCTTTTCCAGTACTACCTTTGGGGACTTGTTGCATCAGCTGTAGGTTCCTTGTTATGTTCTTTGGGTGACCCAAGTCCCAGTAGCATCTACGGAGTGGGAAAATTGTATATTCAGAGCTTAGTTGGCTCCAGTTCCTATATTATTCATCGGTTGTGTATGGGTCTACTTAGGGGTTCGATAGAGGAATTGATTGGCAATTAGAGTGGGTTTCAGAATCGTGGGTTAGTACGTTATTTCTAATGGTTCATGGAAACTTCTCCTCGGTTGCAACATCTTTGAATCGGAAAGCAGTGAATATGGATAATTTAACTTGTCTCTTTTAGTTTCAGAGCGGCAGTTGGCATTGGACATCCAGTCCTTGGCTAACCTTTTGATTTGGCTAGACTTTTTAGATCCCAGTAGAGTTCTGCCAGAGTTGAGATTCATTCTACCTTGGTGGGACAGATTCAGTGACGTCAGTTCGAGGATCAATGATGGTGTGTTACATGTGATCAGTTTGTGTGGATTGAGGCCAGCAAGGCTACTTTGGATTCGAATGGTACTTTGAGAGTAACGGTTGCCTTTGGGATCTGATAAATTGAGGTTTGATTAGTTGATTCTCTGAGGGTTGTTTATTGCATAGGATTCCAGTGTTGGTTAGGCTCTGCCAGTGTGGGCTGGGAGTTATGAGATGTTGGTTGCTTTTGGAGTTGGTGGTTTGTGTACTGGTACAACAGAGCGGGTATTTTGAGATTGAGGGTGAGTTGAAAGATTATGAAGTTTCCAATACCTTGGTGGCAACCGTGGACTTCAGGCATCCTTTCCTTTGCCTATAGGGTATTTTGACTTGATATTTGTGGCATGGCGGACTCCTTTCCAAAGTAAGGCTAGTAAGGTGATCTTTAATCCAAATAGTGTTTGAGTATTTGGAGTAGTAGTGGTACTTCTAGATATTAAAGCTTAGCTATTGGCTACGAACTTCGTGGTAGGCTTACCATACTCCTTGCAGAGTTTGGGTTTTGATTTGGGTCTTCTTGGGTAGGTTGCCTTGTTTTATGCCGATTTAGACGTGGTGCGGTGCAACAAGGTTGGTTTTGTTCGATAGTTGGGAGATTTCTCCTTCAACCCAAGGTGTTCATTCATGTCATTGCGACTCTGGTATGCTAGTTAAATTTGGACTCCATTGGTTGTTTCAGTTAGGTTCAGGTATTGTGATTGATCTTAGAAAAAACATCCATTCATTGGTTGATGGTGAGTCAAGAGAGGTTACTCCAATTTTCAAAGATATGCTATGGGTTGTAATCTTAGATGGAAAAGGCTAGTAGACTAGAGCTTGACTTGGATAGAATTTGTGTATAAAGGTGACCTTGTTCGAGGTTGAGTGCAGTAGGAACTACGCATCTCCGGTGGGTTAGGTGATGTTTAGAGGGTGGCTCGAGTGTTTGACTTTTGTGAAACTTTATGTTCATGGTGCAAAGGATTCAAGTTGTTAGAAGGGTTTTGAGGATCATTGAGTTCATGAGTTTGAGGTTTGGTTGGTGGAGTTTTTGGGTGAATCTGGTTGTGGTATCAAGCTTTCAAGTTCTGTGTGTTGATCGCCTTGATCTTTTTAGTTTTGATGTTGTATCGGTGAAATCTAGTTCAGTTTCGTAAGGTTTGTTTTGGTGGATAGTCCTTTGGAGTTTTAGAGTTAAATGTTGGAATCTAGCTTGGCTAGTAAGGAGTTAAGGAATGCTTGCTTCTCTTTGGTTTAGTTCTGTTAGATGTCGTCTGATCGAGGAGGCCACTCGGGTTTTTTGAGAGAGTGGTGTATGCTTTGCATCCGTAGATGTTGAGTCTCTATTGTTTCCTTCTTTCTTGACTTTCGAGGACGAAATTCCTTTTTAGTAGTGGATGATGTAATGACCCTTCCGATCATTCTCGCATTTTTGATTTCTTTGTACTATTAGAGCTTGCTTGTAGCGGCTCTAAGTCATTTATGGCTTGCTGGAACTGGTAAATCAGTGCTCGGGCCATTTGATTGGTCTTTATGGTCATTTCCCCATTTTAGAACCTTAACTTAGGAAATCATTGACTTTGGTCAACATTCTTAGCAATCATGCTCAGAATTGAATTCTGACAGTTTCGTTAACTCCAGAGTGTGGACTTTGGTCTAATTGGACCTTTGGTCAGGATCTGGGAGCTATTTATCTTGGAATTCTCTCTCGTTCTGTGTCATCAGGTTAGTTGGGCTTGTATGGTTGACTTCAGAAAACATTCTGATAAGACAGCCTCAGATGGAAATTCTGTCAGTGTTTTTAGCTCCGGAATGTCGAGTTTAGGCTAGAGGGACTATTAGTTCGGTCCCAAGGCTTTCGGACTTGATTTCGGCCCTTAGGTTCCATTTTGGAATAGTTGGCCTAAAGGTTGATTTTGGGTGCAGGGCCCACTTATTATTAAATCGACCTCCGATAAGATTTTTGTCAATTTCATTAAGTCTGAAATTCCATTTCTAGTTGAATAGCTCAGCTCGTTTGTGTTCGCAGGACCACAGATGCGTTCTCGGGGGCCCACCACTTGAAAATATGCCTTGGCATATTGTTGTTGTTGTTGCCTGCTGGTGCGGTGCCAAGGCATGCGCCTGGGCCGCATGTGTGCCTGCGCTTGGGCATGCCAGTGCCCCTGTGCCTGCTTCAGTGACATGGCACTAGCGCCCCTGCACTCCTTGGCCTCAATGGAACTTACGCGCCTACGTGCTGCCTGGGCGTGGCATCATTTATATAGCTGGCAAGCTCTCTATTCCCTTATTTCCCTTCTTCTCCCATACTCGTTTCTCCATGGAAATTGAGCTCCAAAACCTCCATTATTCACCTTGATCATTCCCAAAGCTTGGAGGAAATTATATTTTTGATTTTTTTTCGTTTGTTGGCTTTTAAATCGGGTAAATTCCTCTTTAATTTCCGATTTTCTTCCATCTAATCCCTTCTTAAATTCCTGCATTGTGGGCTGTTTTGAGCTCCATCGATGGTCCATTTTCGCTCAAATTTTGATCATGTTCTCTCGGTAATGTGAGAAACACCGTGGTGTTTTTCCTTTCTGGCTTCAGATTGACCCAAATTTTGACCCGACTATGTTTCTAGCATTATGGGTATCGTTGTCTTCGTATTGATGTATAGAATATTGTATTGATTATGTGTTTGAAATTTGGGCTTTCTCTGAGTAGTTCGAGCTTGGATGATGTCATTCCAGTAGCTAGTCGTTGGACGACAGGTAGGTTATGGCTTCCCTATATAGACACTAAGTATATAGGCTATAACTGCATTAATTAGTATCCTTGGGTTGGTTTTCTAGGTTGGTACCCCCAGACCTTGTCTGTCTCTTTGGTTCATTTATTTCTTATGTTATTTGTAGTATTCATTGTAGTATTGTAATATTACCTTTGTGGCCCCGTGTGGCCTTTGTATTTGCCTCTGGACCATAGATGGTGGGATATTTTAGAATGTCCGCGAGTCCCCGACATCGAGATATTGCTTTAGGCTGGATATCTACGATGTAGAGATGATTGTGCCTGTGTAGGGCCAATAGGTGTTTTGTGATCCGTTAGGCTAATCTATTGTTTGTGAGCATATCATTCATGCAAAGGACTTGTCTGCATGTTTTATTACTATTTTGGCTTTGGGCCTACTATAACCGATTTTCTAAACTTTGCATGGCCTCGAGGGCCCATTTTTGGTAAAATGATTATAAAAGGAATTTGAAACTAATTTTTATGGATCTTCTTGGAGTAAAGAAGATATTATGATGATTTTATCACCAGTTTTCTCATTGATACTAAACTCGATTGTGTCGTAGGGCTAGACATATTTTTAATGTAGACTTAGACCCGGATATGCTATGGGCATCCTTTATAAGGGTTGTTGAGACTTTGATTACTGATTTATACTTGGATATACTTCGGGCACCCTTTGACAGGGTTTGAGATTAATACTACTGAATTAGACCCAAATTGACTTCGGGAATATACTATGAGGTTCCAATTATTGATTTAGACTTGGATACACTCCATGCAGATATACTTTGAGATTTTGCATTTTTTATTGTATGTGGTCGAGGACTTCTATGGCCTCTACCGATCCAGAACCTGGGGCTACATATCGAGTGTACCGAAGGAGGGGTATACAGTAGAGTTGAGGTATAACGGGTACGTCCCACCATGGATCCTACCTTCTGGGCCTCTAGGCACCGAGGGTAGGAACATACAGGGGTTACTATCACATATGTTCTATCATATCAAATCATGCATATTTCATTCAGATTCTACCCTTGTTTGCTGTGTGCTCAGTGTACGCTCCGGTAGTATGGGATGCCAGAGGATTTGTTCACTTGATTGTGTTCCTGGGGTGTATGGGTGCCCATTGGGACTGTAGGTAGACTATATTACTTATATATCTTATTGTAGAGCTTGTTATGGCCTTCGGTTATTGGTGGATTAGTAGATTCTAGCTTGTTGAGGTTCTGACTTATAGGACTCATGATCAGTGATGGATTAGTGGGTCCTAGATTGTTGAGGCACTGATTATGTGGCCTTCTGAGCTATTGTAGGTTAGTGGATTCCATGTTATCGTGGTGCTGGTTAGTGGCTTTTTGATTTCCTTGTGGTGTAGATTATCCTATCCTAGGGTGGTAATTATTAGATTGTTATCAGATTTCTCTGATCTTGAAATGGTGCTTAAGCATGATTTCGTTAGTTATATTGCTCTAGATTGATTATGTTTACTTGCTTTCCTTTATTCCCTTTCTACTTGAGGTTATCGGTATACCGTCATTTTTCTAAACTCTCTATTTATATATACTATTTTTGCAAGAATCCAAGTGTGTTCTTCTTTCCTTCACCTGATTTTGTGTTATATATATCTCTTTATGGCTAGCATAGTATGCTTGTAATTCTTGTTGATCTCTATCCGTGCTAGTTTTTGTGTGCTTTCTCTATTGCTTCTGTGACTGCTTACTTGTTATCTGCTATGTACTATTTTTATATCTTATATGCGCTCAGTCGGCTGATGATGCCTACTGGGTACCCATTGCTTAGCAATTGGTGCTCATACTACACTTCTGCATCTTTCTGGTGCAGATATTAGTGTGAGCTTTCACCGTTGATCGCGTGGAGACTTGTGCAGCTTTGGATATTCGAGACTAGGGTGAGTTCTTGATGACTGGGGCTTGACCACATCTCATCTTTTGGCACTGTTACTTTTTATTTATTCAGAGACAGTTGTAAATTTTGTTTTGTTACTTTTAGCACTTGTATTCTATTAGAAGCTCCTGTATTATCGATATCAAGTCTTGGGGTTGGTGTAGTTTCTTGGTATATATATATATATATATATATTTAGTTTACCTACTTCCGCATTATTCTCTATTATATCTGCTTCTGCTTATTGTGCGTGTTAGATTAGGTAGTAGCCCATTACTAACTATTTCGGGCTACAGGGATTGGTTCGCCTACTGGGGAGTTGTAGGTGCCATCATGACCTGAGAAATTGGGTCATGACAAATGACCCTTCTGGTCATTTTTGCATTTTTGCTTTCTTTGTACTCTTAGAGCTTAGCTGTAGCAGCCCTAATTCATTTATGACTTGCTGGGACCGAAGGTTTGGTGCTCAGTCCATTCGTTTAGTCTTTATGACTATTTCCTTATTTTAGAGCTTTAACTTAGGAAATTATTGAATTTAGTCAACATTCTTAACAAGCGAGCTCAGAATCAAATTCTACCATTTTCGTTAGCTTCGAAATATAGATTTTGGTCTAGTTTGACCCTTGATCGAGGCCTTAGAGCTTTTGGTATGGTTCTATCTCACTTTTTGAGATTTTAGGCCAATTAGAGTTAGAAGTTTGAGTTTGGTCAATATTCGGAGAAGACGGCCTCAAATGGGAATTTTGTCAGTGTGGTTAGCTCCGGAATGTCGACTTTGGGCTAGAGGGACCTTTGGTTCTGGTCCTGAGGCTTCTGAACTCATTTTGGGCTATTGGGTTCCATTTTGATAAAGTTAGTTTTGGGCATGGGGCCAATTTTTTATTAAATCTACCTCTGTTGGGAATTTCATCAATTCCATTGAGTCCAGAATGTCATTTTTGGTAGGGTTACATGTTTCGTTTGTGTCCATGAGGTTCCGGATGAATCTTGAGGGTCCATCCAAGCATTTAAACTTTGTTTAAGATTCTCTGGTATGACTGGTTCTTGTGTATCTACTTTTGCGGCTCTTGTGTGGCATTTGTGGATATCATTTTTGGTAAAGCACCGCATATGCAGACATTCCTCTGCTTTTGTGGAGGTACGTCTATTCGAGGACCTCCACTTTTGTGGAGTTTATGTCGCTTTTACGACGTCTGCATTTTTAGAGATTTTCCTGCTTTTGCGGATGTACAGGTGAATAATGATCTCCACATTTGTGAAGAAAAGTTCTGCTTTTACGAAGATAGCTGCTATTAAAAACCTCCTCCTTTGTTTTCAAGCACTCAAACCAAATTTCCGCCATTTCTCTAGAGCTTTAAGCTCAATTTTTAGTGTGGGGTCTTCATAGAGTATTGGGGTGGTATTTTCCTTGTCCGTGGTTGATTTCCCACCATCGATTGTAAGCTTTCCATCCTTTTTTCCGTTAAATTCTTGAATTGATTCTTAAATTATTCTTGGGGTTTAGAGGCTGTTTTATTCCCTTTCCTTACCCGAATCATGCTCAATTTTTAAGCATGAGTTCCTGGTAGCGTTGGGAACCTCGTGGTAATTTTCATTTTTTCAATTTTGGGTTGAGAGGCCCATGAGCCCATTTTTTACCCAGATTTTGGACCCAGCTAATTATTAGTATTTTCGGTATCGTTAGCTTTATTTTGACGAGTAGATTATGTTTTTTGTAGTTTGATTGTTGTTCATGGCTTCTCAGAGCAGTTTGGGCTCGGACAACGTCTTTTCAGCAACTTTTCGTTGGACGCCAGGTAGTCTATGACTTACCGATCTTATACTTGGCCTATATATAATGTAATTGTACTATTTAGCTCATCCTTAAGATCGAATTACTAGGTTGGCACCCCCAGACCTTGCCCGCTTTCTTTTTGTCCGTTCTTATTTCTTCTGCTTCAGTATTGGAGCTAGTACGGTAATATCACCCTTTGCGTCCCTGAGTTTCCTTTGCATCTACCTCTGGACCATAGTTAGTGGGGTATTTGGAAAGTATATGTGTGTTCCGAACATTTATTCAAGATTGTTAGCTGATTATCTGCACTGTAGATAGGATTGAGCCTGTGCAGGGCCAATAGGTTGGTATTGAGTGGTTGATTGTATCTGAGCATATTATCATCATGAAAAGTGCTTTCTCTGCATTGGTTTATTACTACTACTAGGATGCAGGCCTAACTATCACTGGTTTTCTAACCTTGCATGGCCTTGAGGGCCCATTTTCAGTTATTTAATGGCAATAAATGGACTTAATACTAGTTTAATGGATCTTCTTGAAGTAAAAGGGATTAAATGTTGGTTTTTCACACTAGAACCTAAGATGATACTAGACTTGGTTAGGCCGAGTGCTAGACATGATTTTATTACTAATTTTAGACCCGGATAGACTCTAAGCACGCTTGATGAGATCTTGAGAGTTGGTATGTGGTCGCGGAGACCTCCATGGACCTTGCCGATCCAAACTAGGGGCTATGGGCCAAGAGTGTCGAAGGAGGGGTATACAAAGGAGTAGAGGTATATGGGGAAAGCCCTTCCATGGGTCCTACCTACTGGGCTTACGAGCGTCGAAGGAGGTGCATACGATTCCACTGGCATACCATATCATATCATTCATTTCTGCACAATTTCACCCCTTGTTTGATGTTTGCTGAGTGTACTCTATGGTAGTATAGGATGCCAATAGAGTTTGTCTTCACTTATATGTATTCATCGGGTTTATGGGCGCTCGTTAGGATTGTAGGTAGATTAGTGTTACTTGCTCATATTGTAGTTACCTACTAGTTAATTTTTTGATCATCCTTAACTTGTGAGCTGTATTGTTAGCATGTTTATGTTTAGTTTCCTTCTTTCTCTCTCTTTATTTGAGGTTACCGGTACATCGCCTTGTTCATTAAGCTTTCCTTATTTACTGTTATTGCAAGGACCCAGGTGCATTCTCAACTCTTACATCTGTGTTCTATGATACATCTTTTGTGGCTAGCTTAGTACACTTGTATTCTTTTATTCCTTCTATCTGTTGCTAGATTCCATGTACTTCACTCTATTTGCTTCTGTGACCTTTTTCTTTCCTTATTTGTTATCTACTGCTTTTACATTTTATATGTGCCTAGTCAGCCTATCATTCCTACTGGGTACCTGTTGCTTATGCAATTGAAGCTCATACTACACTTGTGCATCTTCCTAGTGCAAATTTTAGTGTGGGCCATCACCATTAACGTGGAGACTTCGTGCAACTTTTGGGATATCCGAGACATAGAGTGAGCTCTTGGCGATCGGAGCTTGACTATATGTCTTCTTTTGGCACAGTTGACTCTTTTGCATATTCAGAGACAGTTGTATATCTTAATTTTGCTCTTTCTTATACTCTGTATTTTAGTAGTGGCTCATGTACTTATGATACCAGATCGTGGGATGGTGTTATTTTCTGTATATATTCAGGTTGCCTTCCTTTTGTTATGCCTTCCTTACCTTCTTCCGCTTATTATCCTTATTGTGTGTGCTTCACTTAGGTAGTGGCTTATTACTAACCTTTCTGGGTTACGGTGATTGATTCACCTAAGGAGGGGTTGTAGGTACCATCATGACCTGAGAAATCGGGTCGTGATAATTTAATTCAATTTTTTCTGAATTTATCGTATAAGTAAAATTATTTTAAAGTTAACGAAAGTATATCTTAAGGCACATGAATTTATTTTCATGAGAAGAAAATGCTTAAGGAAATTACAAATTTTGAAGTTTCATACTTAATAATATAATGTACACATAATAATTTTTTTTGGTATACACTTATTATTAATTAACGTGATATACACGTGCAAAGTACATACACTTGACTAGCATTATATTGAATGTGTGAAAGACCTTAAAATGTGATTTAAAATTTTTACCCTTCATCAAAAGACTCTGTAATTGACAAAATTATCATTTACTATTTTTCTCAAATTATTATTTAATTATAAAATTGTAATTATATATAAACCCTAAAAATATATTATATATACATAAGTTGTAAAATAAGGACTCCTAAATATACAATACAATCCTACTTAAGTTAAAAGACTATTAAAAAATCTTACAGTTGGTTCAATTAATAAAACCTCCATCATACCAAAGACCTCAAAAGACCAAAAATCGTACTTAAACATATATAGAAAAATACACCATAATCATATAAAAGGAAAGGAATCATATGTTTATCACCTTTTAAATTGCTTGGCAGCCTCCACGTAGAAAGATAAGGGAGATAATGATACTAGCATGGATAGCATGGTTGACACGAGCATGGATGGTATAGATGACACGTACGATGTTCATGCAAAGGAAAGCATACAATGTGTGGGTGGTCCATTAAAGTGAGGTGGAAGGAGGAATTCAAGAATTCCCAAAAGAAGGCAACCAAACAAGGCCCTTACTTCATTAAGGGCAAAACTGTAATAGCTAGTGTCTTTTTATTCCCTAGTATAAGTAGTAGCTTTTCTTCATTTTGGAAGACTAGTTTTTGCATATTGAAGATTGATACTCTAAAACTTGTAGTTGCTAGTGTAAGGCTTAGTGTAATTCCCTTAAGAAATTAGTGAGTGATTAGGGTGACTCTCTTAATTGTTAGTTTAACTTCTTTACTTAATTAATCGAAGGTCTCCCACTTGTGGATTTCATTTAGGTTTCCTTGATTGGTTGAGTTGAATTAGTATCTAGTTGTTGGAATCAATTGGGAGGTGAGGGTTTTAGCCCCTTGTTGCCCATAATTTCAATTCCTAGTTATTAATTCTCATATCTTTTCCTTCGTTTCTTCTTGTTTGTTGTATTTTCGTTATCATTTGGTATCAGATCTTAGGTTTTAAAAGTTGTTCCATCAATTCTTAGGTCTTAGGTTCACAAAAAAAAAAACAAAAAAAAAATCATCCAAAAAAAAACCGATTTTTTTGGTTTTGATTTGTTGTTTTTGACACTAGATCTTCATTCCCTAGTATTTTTTGAGTCTAGATTTCAAATTTCGTGCGATTTGGAGTTGTAGAAGTGAAGTTGCCATTAAAGGGTTTTGAGCTTTTGAAGCTTTACAAACTTTGAAAATGGGTCTATTGATTGAGGAGGAATTAGAGCTTAAAAACCATTGGGGTTTGTTCCTTACGTGAAGGGGAAGCTAATCCTAAAATTTGAGTCAATTCCGAGCTCATTTGAAGGTGTTGGTGTTTAGTGTGTGTTCTTGGTGTTCTAGGTATTTTTGATATTCATCAAGAACATCTTGAAGAAGAAGAAGCCAAAAGGTACATTTGATCCAACTTTTTTTCAAGTCAAAGTGGTCAAAAATGTTTGTTGGATCCACAAGTGGAATTTAAAAATAAAATAAAATAAAATAAAATAAAATAAAATTCCACGTGGACCGGCCATGTCAGCAGCCACGTCAGCGCGTGTTGCCCAATTTCAGAGAGCAAAAATCTGCAGGTTCTATACTTAGTTTTTTTTAGGGGTCTCAAATTTTGGAACCCCAAAATTTTTCTAAGTGTTGGAACTTTTAAGACTCCAAAATTTTTCTAAGTGTTGGAACCTCAAACTTCTTCTTCTACACTCATTTTTCTTCGATTTCTCAACTATTTAACATCTAATTAACATTTTTAATTACTTGTTAACTAGTTTTAAAATATCAAATCATCTCTTTGATTCTCCAAATTAAGCAACAACAAGTAGTTTCTCCTACTTTTGTTACTTAATTCTTGAGTCCAAATTCTTTCGTGCTTCTTCCTCCTTCTTTTCTTGTTTTGTTTCGTTGATTAATTTCTTGATTCAAGTCCGTTTAGAGTCTTTCAAGTCGTCCTTCTTTCAAGAGTCACAAGAATCTACTCCTCCACAAAGGATAGGTGACCTTGAGTTGATTGAGTGGAGCTAGTTCACTACTAATTTTGAGACGACGCCATAGAAGATGAGTTGAGAGTTTACATACGAGTGATGTGAGGCTTTTTTTCTACTAATATTGTTTGTTGAGTTTTTGTAGGTACAATGTCTAATCATTTTCCTTATAACCATGGAGGAAGGAGCTTGGTGAACAACATGGGGACGAATTTCAATGTGTCAAGGAGGGTGACCAATATGAATGAAAGGGTGGTTGAAACAAATGGGAGGTTTGGAGGTATAGAGGAAAGGGTAAAAAGGATGGATATTATGAATGAAAGGAGGTTCCTTATGACAAGTCAAAGTGAAGAAACAAGAAGGACCTTGGGTCAAGAATTGAACCTATACTATCCCCAACCAAATTGGAACCAAACCTACCCTCAAACTACATTCCGAATGAACCCAAGCTATGATAGGCAAGTCACCCCACATCCAAATACACAACCATATCATCCACCACAAAGGAGTCCTTTTGTGGAAAACCAAGATAGAAGCCAAGCACCTCCACAAAATATATCACATGCATCCTTGCATGTACCTTATGTTCCAACCCAACAACACTACCCACAAGTACCCTACCAATATATCTATTATCAAAACCCTCTTTATGATGAAATTTGTGAAGAGGTTAGCCCGAATGAATGGTGAGAAAGACCCGAAGGCTTTGGTATGAACCAAGGCATCATGAGATGTCAAGGAAAATGGGATAGTGGAGATAGGTATAGGAATGAAGGAGGAAGGTGTGAATATCGAAGTGATCGATATGGTGGTCAAGGTGTTTCAAATCATGGGATGGGTGACAACATGGCGAGTCTTCCAATGTTCCAAGATGGTAGTCAAGCTATTCAAGCTAACTACAGCACAAAAGGGGAAGACCAAGCCTATGGAGGTAATCATGATATACCTCAATCTTCTTCTCCTTCTATCATTCGATGTTATAAGTGTCAAGGTGAAGGACATATTGCTAGAAATTATCCACAAAAGAGGTCAAATGTTATCTTGTGTGATGAACCTTGTGCTAAAAATGTGATAGAGTATGAAGTTGGTAATGGTTGTGATGAACCTAAGGTTAGGCATGATGAAACAACCTCAAATGTTGTTGATGAGAAATTGGAGAAGGATTTGAACTCTTCTTGTGATCTAAAGAGAATCATGGGGGATCTTTCTAAAGAGGAACTTGATCAAAGTGTGAACCTATTTCATGCAAGGGTCAAGATGATGGATTGGGTATGTTCCTTGGTCATTGATGGTAGGAGTAGTACTAATGTGGTGAGTTGCACTATGGTTGATAGAATGAAGCTTCCTACACAAATACACCCCAAGCCATACACACTTCGATGTCTCATTGAGAATTATAAAGTAGAGGTAACCAAACAAGCGGTCGTGAATTTTAGCATTGGCAAGTATCGAGATGAGGTGTTATGTGATGTTTTGCCCATTCAATCTTGTCATATGTTGTTTGGTAGACCTTGTCTAGCCGGTAGGGATGTTCGATATCAAGTGGAGTCCAATAAATACTCATTTGTATTTGGAGGACGAAGGCACATTCTTGTACCTTTAACACCCTATCAAGTGAGTGAGGACTACAAGATAATGAGGGAGCTTCAGAAAGTACTTAAGAGAGAGGAACTTGAAAAGGAGAAGAAAGAATTGGCTCAAGAAGGAAAGTTGTATGAGATTGATGAGCCAAGAAGTGACTTAAAAGAGGTGCACAAGGAGCACTTAATTTTGGGACTTGCCAATACCAATCCTCTGTTACCTACTAACCATGGTGCTAGCATTTTTGCCTAGTACCATCCCTTCTCTTTTGCAGGTTCATGGACAAATATTTCTAAAGGAGGATCCGAACAAAGTCCCTCATGAACAAAGGGTTGAAGGCCTAATAATAGAGCTACCTAGAAAGTCAACTCTTAAGAAGAAACACAAAGACCAAGTCTATGGGTCTAAAATGATGCATTGGAGGGAAAGCTTTGGGAAACCAAGTGTGGTGCACAAGAATGCAGACTCAAAAGCCCGTCTTCAAGGTATGTACCCTTCCCCTCTTATTCCAAGCAATCCTTGGAGTCATGATGACACTTTTCCTATGGTAGGTAGGTTTTGGAAATTGTATGACCTCATACCCTACCATGAGAGTGATGATATAGATCCAATGTATTCATGGTTGGTTTTGGATATGCTTAAGTTATGTGTGTTTCATGTTTTGAATGCCAACCATAGTTATTGTTTGGGAAAGAATCCATGGTGCATTCATGATGCCCGATTTATGTATTCTACTCCTTGTCACACTTATGTGGTTAGACACGTTGAGGTGTTAGGATGGATTCTTAAAAGCATGACTCCATTTGTTTATCCATTCTTTGTGGGAGTTTGTTTGAGGAATAATAATGAAGTGTACTTGAAATGCTTAATCTCGTCCTCTTATGTTCCAAATTATGAATGCCATCTTGTTAACATTCTTTTCTTAAAGTGTGTATTTGCAATTGAGAACCCTCGAGTGGATGCTAAGTTGCTTATTTATTTTTGGGAGAGTCCATGGATATTGAAAGCTCCTTGTCACCTTCATAGGGTTGGACAAGTTGAAGTTTCAAATGGAACTGTTGGAAGCATGTTTGGTTCTATGATAGGAGGGACCCCAACTCCTTGGGAGTATTATTTGGCATGGAGTGATTTGACTCCTAATAAATCCCTCGACTATTCTAGTAGCATGGCTTTGTTGGTGCACTTTCTTCCTTTGGAAAGTTGTCTTATAGAGAGGAGTGTTTTGTGCTTAAAATGTCTCTTCTTATCTATCAGTGTCCTTATCTTTTGGCATGCCCTAGATGAGAATAGTGAGCTTAACACCTTTCTCTACTACCTTTTTGTTTATGATGATACCCGTAGTGGTGTGAGATTTATTTTGTATGGAGGTAAAGATATGTGGGTCTTTTACTTTTTTGACCCGAATGACCCCTTATGGGTGAGTGCACCACTTTTGGTGTGGCCTACTTGTGAGATAATGAAACAATTGTGTCTTATGGCTCCAAAGTTAGATATGATACTTGATGCCACAAAGACCTTTGTGTTTGCCTTGTCTCTTGATGTTTGTCATAACCAAAACCTTTGCACCTTGTATGATGAGTTGCTTTTATTGGAAGAAAAGGATATTTGGTTATATCTCAAATTTGTGCCTCCTTGGCATGGTGATATTGTTGCTAACCCTTGTACTAACCCTCATGCTTTGAGGATGTTTTGGTTGTTTTCCTTCTCATGTGTCTTTAAGGTTTGGATTCGAGGACGAATCATTTTCAAGAAGGGGAGGATGATACTAGCATGGATAGCATGGTTGACACGAGCATGGATGGTATAGATGACACGTACGATGTTCATGCAAAGAAAAGCATACAATGTGTGGGTGGTCCATTAAAGTGAGGTGGAAGGAGGAATTCAAGAATTCCCAAAAGAAGGCAACCAAACAAGGCCCTTACTTCATTAAGGGCAAAACTGTAATAGCTAGTGTCTTCTTATTCCCTAGTATAAGTAGTAGCTTTTCTCATTTTGGAAGACTAGTTTTTGCATATTGAAGATTGATACTCTAAAACTTATAGTTGCTAGTGTAAGGCTTAGTGTAATTCCCTTAAGGAATTAGTGAGTGATTAGGATGACTCTCTTGATTGTTAGTTTAACTTCTTTACTTAATTAATCCAAGGTCTCCCACTTGTGGATTTCATTTAGGTTTTCTTGATTAGTTGAGTTGAATTAGTATCTAGTTGTTGGAATCAATTGGGAGGTGAGGGTTTTAGCCCCTTGTTGCCCATAATTTCAATTCCTAGTTATTAATTCTCATATATTTTCCTTCGTTTCTTCTTGTTTGTTGTATTTTCGTTATCACAAAAGGTATAACAAGAGTAGAATCAGTACAAACACACGTACTAGTAGACATCATCGATCGACCCGAATCTATTCCATACATCATATAAGAAATTAAGGTAAATGCACAATTAATTACAATACTCGACCCTTCAACATTCACCTTATCAAAACCCAATATCAATCCAAGCCTTCTTATCCCTTCCGCTGCCTACTCCACCACTATGAGACACTATGCTCTGACTCCTAGGACATTCCCAAGTCACCTTAACCCTTAGACTTCCCAAGTCACCTTGACACCTAGACTTCCCAAGTCACCTTGACCCATAGACTTCCCAAGTTACCTTGACACCTAGACTTTCCAAGTCACACTTGTTACCCCAGTCAACCACTATGACTCAAAAACCCGGAGTAAGACCCACTACTTAGTGATGTAAGACCCACTACTTAGTGATGTAGACCATACGCGTTGTACCGCCACCTACTAGTACAAAACTGCCCCAATGACCCCCAGGGCCATACTCAACAAGTAACAACAACCAACAACAATAACCAGACCACAAGTCTCTTCCTTAGCTTATCGACCGTGCGTAACAAGTCTAACTGATATTGATAATTCTAAGTGACGACAAACATATATACTTTTTACATAACCCAAACCAAATAAGGATCCCTAGGATATCATCTATGCCAATAACATGCGACCCCGGTTCACCGAAGAACCACCTTGTCACTTAAGCACACTAACCCGGTCCTTCAAGGATCAACTATACACCAAATAATAATAAATCCCGACCCTCTCATGAACCCAACATGTGAAAAACAATGAGCAACAATTAGACCCATAACAATACAATTCCAGACTCTCAGTCTTCCTTATAAACTTATCAACCACATGGAACAGGTTCAACAACCAACTTAAACGATGAGCAAGTAACAATAGCATATATCATTTTTATCCTTTTTGGACCAACCAAGGATCTCTATACCAACACCTAGTATTAACATGCAATTTCCGGTCTACCCCAGGATCATACCTATCTTTAAGTGTAGTAACCCGGCCTCTCAAGGATCAATATAATCAATTACAGATTCAAGAATACAACCCGGTCCACTCATGGAACCATCAAAAAAATACAATCAATGCAAGTAAATCAAACTCGTATAAGGCATGGTACCTAAGCCAACCGATATAAAACCTATATCAGGCATAGTACCGGAGCCAATCGTTAGTATCTTATACCAGGCGTGGTACCCAAGCCAACCCAATAGTATCCCATACCAGGTGTGGTGCCCGAGCCAACCAAATAGTATCTTATACTAGGCATGGTACCCGAGCCAACCAATAAGTATCCTGTACCAGGTGTGGTACTCGAGCCAACCGAGTGTCATACCAAATCAAATCAATCAACAAACAATGAACAACAACATACTTGTAAACCAATAAGAAACAAACCAGTTCATTTCACAAGACTGATAACTAGATAAGTAGACATCCATAAACTCATTCCCTAAGCATGCAACTCACATAATACTAAGTGATAGTACATGAACATATATTGCATATTGGGAAATCAACAATCATCACCTACCCACCCCGGGTACATAAACTTAACCTTGAATCTCATTCGAAGACTAAACCCCCATTCATCCCTTAACACATACTAATAGATACCCCCATTCCTGACCCTTCTCCTAATACCGATATACAATGTGGGGAAGACTTCCCCTAACCTTGGTAATTCAACCATTCTAGTCATTCTACCTTTTTTTTATACCAAATCATTCCCAAAACTCCCCTTTTTATAGTCATTTAACTACCCAAAGTCTTTTCGGTTCCTCAAACTTTCCCGACACTCTAGTCCCTGGATTCTGTTATCGTACAAAACATAAAAATCACAGTCAACCCAGAATATGATAACACATTATCCCAACTCAATCATTTTCTAATTCAACCCAATTCAAACACAACAATCCTTCAGACTCCATACCCGAAGGCCTATTCATGAGTTCTCCTTTCCGTCTATTCAATAATATAAAAATGAACACATGTCAATCTACTCAATGAAAAGAAAGCCTAGCCTACCTGGATGTCACGCAACTACATAATGTATTTTTTGGCTCCGTGAAGGAGTTCCCTGATGGATGACAGGCCCGAAATCTATGGTTTCACATCTTTTTAGCTAAAATCTCCCCTCCCCATGGCTCCCAAGCCTTGGAGCAGCCTAGGAGGGTTTTTAGAGTAACCCTTATCTATTTTTAGGGCTGAATAGGAGAAAATGAAATTATAAACCTATTTTTGGGTTTTCTGATCCCGTTGCTTCGCTATAGCAGCCTAATTACCGCTATAGCGGTACTGCTGTAGCGGAAGCCGCCTGCTATAGTGGGTTGACCACCTTTGACTTCCGCTATAGAGGCAATTTCTCCATTATAACGGTCATTACTGTAGTGCAGTGTCAACTGCTATAGCGATTTACACGGAACAGAACCTCGTAAAATCTCCAAAAATGGCCCATTTCACAACACACTTCAAAATCCTGACATTTCAAACCAACCCTTTCACGTCAATTTCGATATCAGGAGTTCTACTCACTCAAATTCATTTTCAAAAAGTCCTACAGACTCCTTAACGCCTTAGCTAATGAAAAATTAAATCAACTTTAGACATTTTACCAAATCCTTTTCTGGATTGCCCTAGACCTTACCTCGCTCCAAATTTGTCCAAGATTAGCCTAGCCTAAAATTTCCAACTCCTCAACCCGAAAGTTTTTCTAATCCGCTCTTCGCACGAATAACTCACCCATAATGAGGTGCCTTTTTAGTAACGACTGAACAAGTCGTTACAACAAATATCAATTTACCCATCGTTCATCCCTGAACTATCTCTAAGGCAGAAAAAGAAGAAGGAGCCCACCCCCTGAACCTTAACGCTCTATCATGACAACGTAAATATAACCTTATGCAAACCACCAAAACTTCCAAATCCTTTGGTATACCCAACCTCAACCGAAAATTAATTTGATCGTGCTCTGTCAAGGAATTCCTTCCTTCGAGCAGCACCAGACCAATAAGAGTACTCCTCCCTGAGTGCCCCAGAAATTTGGGGTCTCGCTGAAATACCAGAGCAAAAGAAATTCACACTTAACGAATGAAACAATTTCCCATGCCACCAGGACTAGATCCCACCATGGCGACCCCTTCTCGCTATACCCAGAGTTCTACTAACTCGAACTCCATTATGAAAGCTTCCTACGGGGTATATGCCCTAACTATTGGGCCGTGCGGGCACCTATTCTAATCTACCTAGATAAGAGAACCCTTACCATCCGATCCAACTGGTAATGCAAAAAACAAAGTAAAATCATAAATAACTCCTTTAATACATGAAAAAGTTTACAATATAATGCAAAAAAACCTCTTTTAAAATACAAACACCCTCCCTAGGATCTAGTCTAAGCCGGTACAAGAGCTACTACAAGAGTAAAACCAAAATGTAAGAGGGAACAACTCCCACTATAAAAAGAAGAATAGAAGCTGCTGAAGATCACCGTCATCCTGTACCTATGAAATGTCACCGACCCTACAACCAGACTATACCCAAAAGGTATAGCAAGAGTAGAATCAGTACAAACATACGTATTGATATGCATCATCGGTCAATCCGAATCCATTCAATACCATCATATAAGAAATCAAGGAAAATACATAATTAATTACAATACTCGACCCTTCAACATTCACCTTACAAAAACCCAATATCAATCCAAGCCTGCCTATCCCTTCTGCTGCTAACTCCACCACTATGAGACGCTATGCTCTGACTCCTAGGACATTCTCAAGTCACCTTAACCCTTACACTTCCCAAGTCACCTTGACACCTAGACTTCTCAAGTCTTCTTGAACCTTAGACTTCCCAAGTTACCTTGACACCTAGACTTTCCAAGTCAAACTTGTCATTACCTGATATTTATTCCCATACCCGGGTTATCATTCTCTTACCCCAGTCAACCACTATGACTCACCAATCCAGAGTAAGACCCACTACTTGGTGATGTAGACCACACCCGTCGTACCGCCACATACTAGTACAAATGTGCCCCAATAACCCCCAGGGCCATACTCGACAAGTAACAACAGCCAATAACAATAACCAAACCGCAAGTCTCTTTCTTAGCTTATCGACCGCACGTAACAAGTTTAACTGACATTGACAATTCTCAATGATAACAAATATATATATTTTTTACATAACTCGAACCAAACAAGGATCCTTAGGACATCATCTATACCAATAACATGCGACCCCGATTCACCGCAGAACCACCTTGTCACTTAAGCACACTAACCCGGCCTTTCAAGGACTAACTATACACCAAATAATAATAAATTTTGACCCTCTCAAAAACCCAACATGTGGATAACAATAAGTAACAATTAGACCCATAACAGTACAAGTCCAGACTCTCTATCTTTCTTCTAAACTTATCAACCACATGGAACAGGTTCAACAACCAACTTAAACGATGAGCAAGTAACAATAGCATATACCTTTTTTATCCTTCCCGGACCGACCAAGGATCCCTATACCAACACCTAGTGTTAACATGCAATTCTTGATCCACCCTAAGACCATACCCACATTTAAGTGTAGCAACCCGGCCTCTCAAGGACCAATATAATCAATTATAGATTCAAGAATACAATTCAGTCCACTCATGAAACCATCGAAAGAATACAATCAATGCAAGTAAATCAAACTCGTACCTGGTGTGGTACCCGAGCCAATCGATATAGAACCTTTACCAGGTGTGGTACCCGAGTCAATCGTTAGTATCCCGTAAAAGGCATGGTACCCAAGCCAATCGAATAGTATCCCATATTAGGCGTGGTACACGAACCAATCGAATAACATCCCATACCAAGCGTGGTACCCGAGCCAAAGTATCCTATACGAGGCATGGTATCCGAGCTAACCAAATGTCATACCAAATTAAATCAATCAACAAACAATGAACAACATCATACTTGTAAACCAATAAACAACAAACCAGTTCATTTCACAAGACTGATAACCAGATAAGTAGAAATCCATAAACTCATTCCCTAAGCATGCAACTCACACAATACTAAGAGATAGTACATGAACACATATTGCATATTGGGAAATCAACAACCATCACCTACCCACTTGGGGTACATAAACTTAACCTTGAATCTGGTCCGAAGACTAAACCCCCGTTCACCCCTTAACACATACTAGTAGATACCTCCATTCCTGACCCTTCTCCTAAGACCAAAATAAAATGTGGGGAAGACCTCCCCTAACCTTGGTAGTTCAACCATTCTAGTCATTCTACCTTTTTTTAATACCAAATCATTTTTGGAACTCCCTTTTTTATAGTCATATAACTACCCAAAGTCTTTCTGGTTCCCCGAACCTTCTCGACACTCTAGTCTCTAGATTTTATCACCGTACAACACATAATAATCACAAACAACCCAGAATATGGTAACACATTATCCCAACTCAGTCATTTTCTAATTCAACCCAATCCAAACACAACAATCCTCCAGATTCTGTTCCCGAAGGCCTAATCATGAGTTCTACTTTCCATCTATACAATAATATGGCAATGAACATAGGTCAATCTACTTAATGGAAAGAAAACTTAGCCTACCTGGATGCCACGCAACTGCACAATACATTTTTTGGATCCATAAAGGCATTCCCTGATGGATGACAAGCCCGAAATCCATAGTTTCGCATCCTTTTAGACACAAAATCTCCCCTCCCCATGGCTCCCAAGCCTTTGAGCAGCCTAAGAAGGTTCTTGGAGTAACCCTCATCTATTTTTTGGGCTGAAGGGGAGCGAATGAAATTATAAGCCCATCTTTGAGTTTTTTGATCCCCTCGTTCTACTATAGCGGCCTAATTACCGCTATAACGGTACCGCCATAAGGGAAGCTGCCCGCTATAGCGGGTTTACCACCTTTGACTTCCGCTATAGTGAGAATTTCTCTGCTATAGCGCATTGTCAACCGCTATATCGATTGAAATGGAACAGAACCTCAGAAAATCCCCAAAAATGGCCCATTTCACAACTTATTTTGAAATCTTGACGTTTCGAACCTACCCTTTCACGTCAACTTCTATATTGAGAGTTCTAGTCACCCGAATTCATTTTCAAAAGTCCTACAAACTCCTTAACTCCTTAGCTAATGGAAAAATTAGCTTAAACTTAGACATTTTACCCAATCCTTTTCCAGATTGCCCTAGACCTTACCTCACTCTGAATTTATCCGAGACTAGCCTAGCCCAAAATTTCCAACTCCCCAATCCAAAAGTTTTTCTAACCCGCTCTTCACATGAATAGCTCACCCATAATGAGGTGCCTTTTTAGTAATGACTGAATAGGTTATTACAACAGATACTAATTTATCCATCGTTCATCTTCGAATGATCTCTAAGGCGGAAAGAGAAGAAGGAGCCCGCCCCTGGGACCTTAATGCTCTATCATGACAGCGTAAATATAACCTTATACAAACCACCAAAACTTCAAAATCCCTTGGTGTACCCAACCTCAACCAAAAAGTAATTTGATCGTGCTCTGTCAAGGAATTCCTTCCTTTGAGTTGCACCAGGCCAATAAGAGTACTCCTCCCTGAGTGCCTCAAAAATTTGAGGTCTCGCCAAAACACCCGAGCAAAAGAAATTCACACTTAACAAACAAAATAATTTCCCATGCTGCAAGTACTAGATCTCACCATGGCAATCCCTTCTCTCTATACCCAGAGTTTTACTAACCCGAACTCTATTCTGGAAGATTTCTACGGGGTATATGCCCTCATATATCATAGTATCACCTTACTTGTATCAACAGTATGCCCTGAGATACCACGTATCTCTAAACCACACAACACTAAAATTCCATTGGAACCCATCCTAGCTTGAGATTTTTGTCAACTCTCATTTTGGGGGAATTCTACTTGCACATTTACACCCTAACCAATGTTATAGCGAGCACACCCCCATCATCCAATGAGAAGTGACACTAGATATTATCATGACCGACCAGAGGGATAACAATGTTAAAGAATCTATTTAATAACCCCACCTCCTCAACTGACCCTACCACCAAGGATTATTAATAATAAACCAGCCAATAATCACCCTTATGACATAAGCCTATGAGCAGTGTCCAACACTTCTTAGTCAATTATGGGTCATTTTTCCAAATTCTACATGGGTGACTATTCCCACCAATGGTCAATAATAATTTTACCAATACCCCAGGCTACCATATCCACCCTTTTCTTTTATTGCGCATCGATGCTAAATAATTCATGCAATAACTCACAACTCAATTAGTGATTTAAAAATGACCCAGGAATGAGAAACAAAATAGGGGAAAACAAGATAGGTATTATGACCTGCGCATCCCGCTATAGCGGCTTGCACACCGCTATGGCGACCCCCTACAGTGGCAGCCCAGAAAACTTACCATTCTCTAAAAAATTCTCTCATTCCCCTTCCCTGTTTTTGACATTAACACATGAAAATGCGTTACGGTCTTAAAACATAACCTCAAGACCAACCTCAACTATGCATAGTTGAGAATTTAGCATCATATATCATAAAATTAGTTATGAACCATACCAGAACCGCACACAATAACATATTCCCGCTACCGTGCACTACTAGTCCCCCTTTTTCCTTCCTATGGTTCCCAACCAATCCTGACTGTCCTGAAACTGTAGCTTCCCCACAGTCATCAATCCCCTTTTTGGCTCCCTTACCATCTATATCAACGGTAAGTCTATAATGGAATGTAATGCAACCCATTCCAACTAAGGTATACTGCAATTTATCATTAAAACAATCACAAATTTTAAAGCCAGAATATATTTTCCTTAAGCCACAATCATGAGTTACCACAAAACTTTTCTTATCGTAATTTCCACTACTGAGCAATAATATCCCTTGTCCCTGGTACTTATTCACATACCAACCACTTGAAACATAAGTTTCCACAAGTATATATATGTCACACCCCAAGGCTACCCCCTAAACGTAACACGGGATCCGGGACCACATGTGCCCCAAACCATCCAATAAAGAATAAGAGGAGAGCAAAGCACCAATGGCGCACGAAGCGCATGCGAAACGGGCACGGAGAAAAAGAAGTGTGGAGGAGAAGCAACCGAGCTCATTCCCTTCATTTCCTGGGCCCAAAGCAGTGCAGTCTTTCCTGGCCAAATCAAGGATTTAGGGCTTCTTGCTACACTACAACACTATATAAATCCATTTTGATTAGTAATATATATTAATAGAAAGATAGATCCATCCCTCTATCCTATTCAATTTAGATTTTTATATCTAAAAAAAAATCGATTTCATTCAACCTTTGATTCAAAGAACTAAGCTTAGCCCCCCCACCCATAAAATGACTTTGCTACAATAGATGGTAGAGGGTTTGTAGTACCCAAAGCATTGGCGTGATCGAGTAGCGGGGAAGGGGCCTAGAAGTGCCTACAATGTCTACGATCGAGTAAATAGCTCTACGAACGAATGGATCAGATCTATAGGGAAAATGGAAAGATTTGTACAAGTTATACGTTTCGTCATCACTTTGTAGAAAATCATTAGGTATGAATATGTTAGATACCTATGACTCGATTGGTGAAATAGTATTTGTCCCCTCAAAAGCATGTTTTTTCACCAACGCACAAAGAAAATATTTTGTTGTGAATAAACAAGATATTGAGGAATTGTCCGTACGTAAAATTAGAATTATTGATACGGGCCTTTTCTACAGAAAAGGGGAATCTTGTGTTCCAATAGAAGCAAAAGTGATGTGGATTATTCAAGCATCGAAGTCGATTTGCTTTATAAAAAGAAGATATTAATGTTAAACCTTGGTCATAGCATACTCAGTTATTCATAAAAAAACAAGCGAAAATATAAATAGAAAGCTGGGTAACCCAATCTATTGAAGATAAAGTTAAGATGGAACATAATCTGTAAGAAAGACCCGAATACAATTTATGTCTGAAAAGCCTCTAAACTATCATAAGAGTTGATGAGACAATACCCCAACTAACTCAGAAATCCAAAGAAGGAATATGAAAGAGATAGGTCTAACTCTAGACCTCAGATAATGAGGACTCACCAATAGAAACTGGATCTCCGGCGATGTCTAGCCACGAGTCTGAGGGAAGGAGCCTGAATTTGCATCATCAAGAGGATGCATCACAAGATATGCGTCAGTATTATAGGATGTACTGAATATGTGAGACATGCATAAATATGGTAAAAATATACTTAAGACGTAATTGAAACTGAGTTCATGCATAAAAGAGATATCATAAGTAAATCTCATAGTTTAAAGCTTAAAGCATGAAATAGAAAAGCATAAGTCTTAAATCTTCATACGGGAGTTTCTCTTAACTGACATAAATCATGATCAGCTACATGGAGTCCAGTGTCATACACCCACACCAAAAAAGGTTGTCCTAACTGGCCAAAGTTAGAACTATATCATATTAGGATCTTGTTATAAACCACAGAGGGCACCTACGGTGGCACATAGTTCTGGGATTAAGGGAAATCTCACCCCGTCCATCTCGGTGCTAAATACTACTCCCAAAACATATACATATAGGTCACATAACTTGTGACATAATCTAATGTCAATTCTTTTTGAAAAGCATAAGGGTATAATCTAATACCATGCAATTCACATAGCTTAGGTAGACATATCTAGATGCCAAATCTTTCATAAATCATAAGGACATATCTAATGTCGTGCAATTCATACTTCAAAGTACTTAAAACTTAGCATAGCCATAATTCAAAATATACTTTTCTTTCTAAATTCATAACTTGAAGAATTTGACATGCAATTTCATGATAATGGAGGCCATGTTATCTAAACATGCCAATTTTACTTGAAAATATGTAATTTAATGGAATCATGCTAGAATTCATCATCAAACATATGGGCTCTTGAAATTGTGCAAGGAATATTAATTAAAACATGGGTAATGAATGGGAAATCATGAATTGATAATTTAAAACAAAACCCATAACTTTTCTCCAATTTGGGTAAGAACCCTAATTTCATAAATTCATAGATCAAAGTGAAAACATGGGATTTTTTGGGCATAAGGGTGAAAGAAAACCTTTATAAAATACCCACATACCTTATTGAAGCTAGCTTGATTCAAGGGTGTGATTGTTCAGAATGGGTCTAAATCCTCTTTGGTAGTAATTCGTTACCTCATTGAAGCCCTTCCCTGCCGAAGTCATGTGCACAGATAACACCTGTAAATCCATATTCAAGTCCTTCACAAATAACTAAATCCTCTCCTCCTCAGAACCCAACAATTGTGTAGAAAAATGAGACGAGGCATAAAACTTAGACTCATAAGTAGAGATCGACAATTTTCTTGCTCCAGAGTCAGGAACTCATCTGTTTTGCGATCTCTCAAAGTACAAGGCACATACTTCTCTAAGAAAAGATCGTGAAACTACTCCCAAGTTAGTTGGGAAAAAACAGATGACCGACATTCCACATGAGACCTCCACCACTGCTTAGCATCACCCTGCAGTTGAAAAGTGACAAACTCAACCCCATGTTGTTGCACAATGCCCAGCTTGTGCAGCCTCTTATAACAGTCCAATATGAAATTATAAGCATCTTCCTTTTTAGTACCCTGAAATGTAAGAGGTTTCAGCTTACGGAACTTGGTCAACATCTCGTGCTCATTCCCTGTCATGATCGGACCTAACATTAGTCTGAAGAAGTTGTATATGCCCGATGCCGCATCTATTTTAGGATTTGTAGTAACCGCTGGCTGAGTACCTGAAACCTTATCTATAGTCCCTGTGGGGTTGGCTCCAGCACGAACCAACCCACTCAAGAAGGACCACACTTGCTAAAATGCTTTGGGTGTGATAGGGGGAAGTCCTGCACCTCCAACCAGTGCTGCCTCCGCCTACTCTACACCCTCCTCAATATCAACCTCGACTTTCTCTTCAACCTGATCCTGGAGATGGAGAGGGGTCGCCTCACGTGCTCCTGCAGCCGCTTAAGCTCCACCCCTGGCGGGTGTTGCTCTACCTCGGCCCCTGCCCCTGCCCCTGTCCCTTTCTCTACCTCTAGCAGCTGGGCCTGCTACTGGGATCGCTGCTCTTGCTCCATTGTTCCTTGTGTTAACCATCTACGGACAGAAGAGTGAATAAAGTCAGATACCAATTGGAATCAAGTTATAGCACGAAGGAAAAAAAGAAGAGATAGTTTCCTAAAGTTTTGAAGCCTCTCGAAGAAAAGTACAGACGTCTCCATACCGGCTCGCAAGACTCTACTAGACCTGTTTTTGTACGATGAGATCGACAAATCTAGGGCTCTGATACCATCTTTGTCATGACCCAGACTGTCATAAGTGGCACCAACCCAAAATCCCCCCCGGGTGTGAGGACCAATCTGACCTAACCTTACCAAGTCTAATAGCTCAAAACCAATGCATAAAGTAAACTAACAATTCAAATCTCAAAACACTATTATAAAACTGCGGAAACATTCTCCCTAGAACCTGAAAGTAATCGTACCAAAACATTCTACCAAAACTGTCTAGAAATACGGGGATGCAACCCCATAATATGGAAGGTCTAAGACCTAAACAAGTGGTATAAAACTAACAAGAAGAAACCAAGGTAGATCAATCGAAGCAGCTCACCCTTGATGTCTAAAAGTGCTGGGACTATAGGTGAGGTCGCGTGTCAACCGATGGAAGATTGCATGTACTCACAAAAAGAAAAGCAAGTACAGAATCAGTACACAACCATTGTGTACTAGTAGGATCATCGGCCAGGTCCAATAAACATAATATAAACAGTAAACCATGACATAGTAAGGTACAAAAAACATGTAGTAAGTCAACAAATAACCAGATATTAAGTCCGTCCCTTAGCTTATTAGCACATGAACTAAGTAACAACCATTGACCACCCCTAAAAATAACAACATATACCCTTTTTCACATAGGTCGGACCCACCAAGGATCCCCCTAACATCACCTAAGTGTTAGACATACAATATTGGTCTACCCTAAGACCAATCTCACATTTACATAAAATCACCCGGCCTCTCATGGACCATATGCAGAATTCACAATTCAAGAATATAACCCGATCCACTCATGGAACTATTGAAAGAATACAATAATGCAATTAAAATAAACCATATTAGGCGTGGTACCCGAGCCAACCATTATGAATTCTCGTACCAGGTGTGGTACCCGAGCCAACCGTTAGTAATTCTCCTACCAGGCATGGTACCCGAGCCAACCAAATATCATAACAAGTCCAATCAATCACAACCAATAAACAAACATACTTGTAAACCCAACAACCAAACAAAAAAAGTTCATTTCACAAGACTGATTACCGGACAACTAGACATTCGCAATTTATTTCCTAAACATGCAACTCATACACTACTACAAAATAGTACGTGAACACATAATACATACTAGAAATCAATAACCGTCACCTACCTCGAATTACTCAAAGCTCTATTAAACCGGAGCTTTCCCCTTCTCAGAATTCTTTGCTTGTTCTTGGTCTAGAAACAATTATACAAGAACTATAGTCAATTCACATGGCCTACTAGTTACTCGAATTATGCAAAATCCTAAACCCTAGGCCAACTATGATCATCCCACCCTTTTCCTGGGATTTTCCACCATTAATTTATCTATTCCTACTATTTTTATGGATAGATTTAGAGAATTAAGGTCACATGATCATAATCTAATAAAATTAACAACACCCAAGAACTTCTACACCCTAGAATACCCTTTTTCCTCGGATTCTACCATCCTAGGTCATTTCAACCTTTTCCCAAGTCCACCCCTAGAAGTTCTATAGTGTAGGAAAGATAGTACGGAGTTTGGAGAGTAGAATTCTTACCTTTAGGATGAAAAATGGTGGAAAACTGATTAGCCTTGCGCTTCTCTCAAAATGTTCTTGATGAAAACTGAATGTTTTGGGGAAGTTTTCTATATTAAATCCCGACTAGTCCACTATAGTGGTCCACGCTCTGCTATAGCGGTACCGCCGTAGTAGAACCATCTGCTATAGCGGTGCTGATCGATGTTGACTTCCACTATAGTGGTGTTTTCTCCGCTATAGAAGAGGTTGCTATAGCAGTGTGTCAGTTCTACTTACCCGAACTCACTTCCAAAAAGTCCCCCGGACTCCTATATGTCTTAGCTACAAAGAAAACTAGCTCAAATCAAGATAAGTTACCCAATCCTTACCCAGATTTCTCTAGACCACACCACACTCCAAAACTGGCTGAGCCTAGCCTAGTCTAAAAATTTCAACTCCCAAACCCGGAAGTTTTTTGACTCAAAAATTGGCACAAAAAGTTTACCCATAATGACGAACCCGGTTGTTACATAAAACTGATCATGTTCTATTCATACTAGATGCTGACATCCTGAGTTAAATTCTGAAAGAAGACTACTTTATGTGAAAATATTGTTCCACATCTCGTAGAACCCTCTCTTGAACCTTGTCTGTCATTTTGGTAGAGAAACACTTTTTGGTAAAACACTCAAAACTTTTTACTCCAGACTTAGATTAATGCATGGTCTATAGCATTGGAAAGAAAACTCGAAGATGTTTAATTTGGTGGGTACTAGGCCACCTAACTATTCATATTCTAGGAGAAATGATTGTTTGAAATTGAGCCTAGTAGAATCTTATATGAGAACTTAATCGGTAGGGGTGCTTTCAACATAACTTGGCGCTAGAAGTTTCTTAAGACTATGATTTGCATCCAAAACACTCACCACACAAGGGAATTGATCATGACACTTATGAAAAATGGTTTGGGTTTTAGCTTAGAACTTTTGAGGTGTTATAATATCTCCCCCTTGGAATCATTCATCCTTGAATGAAGACTAACTAGGCTTGGTAAGAAAAGGGTTGCAATCCCACCAACTGAGTTCTAAAACTTGTAGAGTTGACATGGTAACCAATTTTTGACTGAAATATAAGCTGAACTAGATTCATAAGACCTGTATGCAAACTGATAGCATAAGAACAAATGAATGGGATATGAAAACGTTGAGAATACTAAAGAGGAAATTGTTTCCTCAAGCTGATACTAAATAGGAAGGAAAGAGGTGAGGTTACTTGGTCATCATATCTGCTTCTGCTTTCAAGTAGCTCCCTTAACTGATTGGTTCCTCCAAAGGACTTTCACCAAAGTGACGTACTTATTCCTCAACTTATAAGCATGATGGTCAAGAATCTCAATTGGGACCTCTTCATAAGACAGACTATCCTTCACGCCTATACTATCTAATGGCATAACTGAGGTCGGATCACCAATGCATTTATTTAATAAGGACACATGAAAGATTGGGTGCACCGATGCTAACTCTACGTGCATCTCTAATTTGTAATCCACATTGCCAACTCTTCTCAAAATCCTGTAGGGATCTACATACCAGGGGCTAAGTTTCCCCTTCTTACCAAATCTCATCACTCCCTTCATAGGTGAAACCTTCAGAAGCACCCAATCATCAAGTGCAAACTCTAAGTATCTTTTTCTTACATCTGCATAGGGTTTCTGACGACTCTAAGCAGTCTTCAACCTCTCCCTGATGAGTTAAACCTTTCTATAGTCTCATAAATTGAATCTGGCTATATCAATATAGCTTCACCTACCTCAAACAGCTGATAGGAGATCTACATGTCTACCATAAAATACCTCATACAGAGCCATCTAGATGCTAGAATAAAAGTTGTTATTGTAGGTGAATTCTATAAGAGGTAAGTGATCATCCCAATTACCTTTGAAATCGATCACACAAGCCCTCAACATATCTTCTAAAATCTGGATAGTACGCTCTACCTAGCCATTTGTCTGCGGATGAAATGTTGTGCTGAGATTTACTCAAGTACCAAGACCTTTTTGGAAAGACTTCCAGAACTAGGATGTAAACTGATTGCCCCTATTTGAGATGATGGATCATTTTATTTTATATTTTATATATTTAAATGAATAATTTGTTAAAAATATTTATTCAAAACAATATGTATATGTATTGGTACCTCCAATTTTATTTGCTACTTAATTTATATTCTATAAGTGTTTTAGAAGTAATTAAAAAAATAAGAAATGATGGATCCAAATTCTAGAAATTAATTTCAATAGTGTTCACGTAAGAGCCCATGAATTAAATCGACTTTTCTTAAAAAAATTATACCATGTTGGAATAAATATTATTTTAAGGAGTATGAACAACATGATCTAGGCCTTTACAGCCTCAAACACATCTAGAGTTATAAAGATATTATTAAGTTTTGAACTAACTGGCGAAATTAATAAATATAGAAAGAGTGACCAACAAATGATCAATGTTTCTTTAGTACACGTTTCGTACATCCACAACTCCATTGAGGAATAATGAAGACAATTATAATGGATGGGATCTTTTCCCCCACAAATTAGTTAGTTGCTTACAAACATGGTATATGTTAGATTCAGTAAGTTTATGAAAAGAATAAGGCCATTGCAATAATTTGAGATTTGTTGGATTTCTTTTCTGTGAATTTGGAGCAATTGATAGGAATATTGAGTGAACTGGTTCTCCAGCAAAGTTGCCTATCGATAAAAACACAATTCCTACATAAATAACCGGGAGAAGATGGTATTTCTCTCATGGTGTTGGTTCCTAGAGTTTGAATCTTGAAATGTTAGTCCATTTTGTCTTATAAAACGATGAAGCACTTTGCATTTTATGTAACGATAAAATGGAAAAACTAGGAAGAAAGTAGAATTATGGCACAACTTGACAATGTTTTAATACATGTATTCTAGTTTTTATATTTTGACATCACAATCAGGGGCAGGTGTAGCATAAATCTACGGGTTCATGTGAACCAGTAGATTTTTCCCATACCCTGTATATGTATTCAAAAGATCATTAAATATTGATAAATTTTTGACCCTGAATCCGGCTTATGTGTCATATTTTCTATATTAGTTTGTAAAAAAAGAATTTTATTCTTCCATATTTATAAATATTATTTCAATTCCGTCAGCTCCCTATCCTTTTGCTTAGAAATTTATGTTTGATGTAGGGGAGCTAGCCAATTTTTGTAACCTTTTTGATGTATGGGAGGATAAGAATTACTGTAACCTTTTTTATGTACGAGAGCTAATCAATTTTTGTAACCTTTGTTCTTTTATGCATCCTCTATATACCTATCATTGAATTATTTTACTTCATCAAGAAAAAGAAAAAAAGACGCAAATAAGAAGAATGAATATCTTTGCAAGATTCATTTTTATGTAGTAGATGATGTAATCTTGAACTTTGTAACCTTTTGCAGTACTCTCTTGGTACCACATTATCAAAAAAACACTTCACTTTATCTAAGAAGAAGGCAAATATATTTCATCAAATATCTTAAGGATTTGAACCATATGAGATTCTCGAAATCTGATTGTAAGGGGCTCTCTGAACAGGTATAGATTTTTTACTAGCACAATTAGTTCATGTGATGATTAAATGGAGGTGAATATATGAACTCTGAATATGTGGTTATGTCCCTCCAAAAGACAATAACTATACAGTACTGCGCTGTCTGATGCAGATTCTTGGTCATGATCAGGAGGCGTTGGAACAAAATTGGACATTTATAGAAATTTTATTTTACCATGTTAAATGTCACAGTTTCGATTCTCTGCAACATATAAAATTTATTACTGAAGTCTTGTTTTAATTAAGAGGGATAATACTACTCTTCACTTTCAAAAAACAAAAGAAGGCGCGATTGGAACATAATAAACACATATACAACAAGGAGATTCATGTCTCACGAGTAAAGAGAACACAAAAATATATGTTTGCTCAATCTTTAAACAGAAGATAAAGATATTTTGAGTTCTGTGGAGCACTATAACAATAGATCAATGAAAAACCATCGAACATCTTTCCCATTACATTCCATTTCCACATATCAAAAAGATTTGAAGTGCTCAAATAAATGCAATTGTGTATATAAAGGATTCTGATTCCTGTTGGTAACATTCTGAATCAGATGCTTGGGATCCATGGATTCTAGTCATCTTTTGGGATATGTGCTGTGATATTGGCTATGTATAAAAATGGAGATTGGATTAATTCTGATATAATAATTAGTAATTGAGTGCTCGCTTGAGAAATTAACTCCTCTATTAGATCGGACAGAAAAATAATCTAATATATTTGTTGGTCATTTTCTTTGTGATACAGTTGATATGTTGCTGAGATAAGAAAGAAGGACATGAATAATTTATTCACTTTATGGATCAAGCAGTAACCTCGAGGATCAACTTCCTCCTCTAGATGTTCCAAAATACAAGCGGTGGCAGTGTGACAATTGCATCCCTAAGATTGTAGCTGATGAAAGTGCAGGAGACGAAATTGGTGATGCGTCTAAGAACACTGGCTCTACTAATGATATGGCATATATATTGTCAGAGATGAAATATGTGTCAGATTCGTGAAAAGGTGACAAAAGCAAAGTGATCATGGATGATTCCATAGATCTTTTGTACAATTATAGTATCTTATTGTGAGAAAATCTTCTCTCAATCTTTTGTAACACAGTGGCGAGAGTTTGGGATTGATACTGAACATTCAAGTTACTGCTTGTGGCCTGTACTTAGGATTCGTGGATTCCAGTCATTTGTTGGGATATGTGTTGTGATATTGGTTGTGTATAAGAATGGAATTTAGATGGATTGGTATGCTTTTGTAACTTATTTTTCTTGTAAATCTCTGAACCTTCTAAACAAGTTGAGGAGGAAGAGAGGTGGAAAAAGCACAAATGAGATTAACGAAGGAAAAATCCAAAGCAATGCTATTAATAAGACCGTTAGGCGAATGGCATACTCAAAATAGACAGAGGATCTTCATGCCAAATTCATAGAAGCTGTGCAACAACTTGGTGAAGGTGTTAGAATTGAGGAGATTATTGGCAATCCAACTACTGAAGTGATGGTATCTAAGCAATGCTATTAATAAGACTGTTAGGCGAAGGGCATGCTCAAAGGAGATACTTGGCAATCCAGCTACCGAAGTGATAGTATCTAAGCAATGCTATTAATAAGACTGTTAGGCAAAGGGCATGCTCAAAATGGACGGAGGATCTTCATGCCAAATTCATGAAAGTTGTGCAATAACTTGGTGAAGGTGTTAGAATTGAGGAGATTATTGGCAATCTAGCTACCGAAGTGATAATATCTATGCAATGCTATTAATAAGACCGTTAGGCGCAGGACATGCTCAAAATGGACGGAGGATCTTCATACCAAATTCATGAAAGCTATGCAACAACTTGGTGAAGGTGATAGAATTGAGGAGATTATTGGCAATCCAGCATTTGAAGTGATAGAATCTAAGCAATGCTCAACTCGAGAAATAGAAGCAAACAACTAAAGAATGTATTGCAAGTGGTTGAGGTAAGTATGCTTCTTGAAGTGGTTCATTGAAGTTCATAGGAAACTCGTTTGAATTCAGTATATTGGAGTGATTTCCATTGTTCGGGAAGTGATTAAACATATTGAAATGACGTCCACTGTAATAAGTGCCAATCTGATTTTCTGTCATTTTGGCATTAAAATGGACGAGTTCTAGATTTTGGATCAAGCCATTCAACCTTGTGAAGAAATTATTTGGTGGAACTAAAGAATGATTTGCAGGTGCTTGAGGTAAGTATACTTCTTGAAGTGATTCGTTGAAAAATAAGATATCTATTAGAGAGGATTTCATCTCCACTATGGTGACATTGATAGAAACTGACAGCAACAATAAAGGGAAGTAATTTTCAAGTGGAAATGCTCTTTATTTCTCAATTATAAGAGTCCTTAAATAGATAAATGCTACTAATAACAGAACACGTCTATTGCTCCAAATTATTCTGATCTAAACCGACCCCATTAATCTTGTAGCCTAAACACTAGGAAATAACTTCTTTGACTCCTAAACAATAGCAACAAACAAACCACTACCCCACAAATTGGTATAATTGTATCCATTACTTCTCAATGGCAATGGAGTTGCACATGCATGCCACTTGTACTGGAGAAATATTGAAGGCTTGGATCATTTCATTTTATATTTTATATATTTAAATGAATAATTTGTTAAAAATATTTATTCAAAACAATATTTATATGTATTGGTACCTCCAATTTTATTTGCTACTTAATTTATATTCTATAAATGTTTTAAAAGTAATTAAAAAAATAAGAAATGATGGATCCAAATTCTAGAAATTAATTTCAATGAGTGTTCACGTAAGAGCCCATGAATTAAATTGACTTTTCTTAAAAGAATTATACCATGTTGGAATAAATATTATTTTAAGGAGTATGAACAACATGATCTATGATGATTTTCTCTTAACGAAACACACCTAGATGCTGACTGGACCACATGTTTGTCTACAAACGCTTCTAGGCGTGTTTAACCATAAAAAAAAAATTCTGGTATCTGTGACTTGTTCCTCTCAAGCAGAATCCAACTAGGATCAGGAGAAGACAGATGACACGGAGATAGGAGCAATGGCGTGTGGAGAAAACGTGTTTATAGGATAGTCCAGCTTGCACAAAGTTTCCTTTCATAAGGAGGAATCCCACAAGGAAAGAAATCAAGGAGATTGACTTGACAAGTCTTACAAGGATAAGGATTCTCAAATATGGAAGGAAATCAACCGAAATAAGGAGAGCTCTCAGTATAAATACAATAGAGGTTTCACAAAAACTTCACGCACTTACACAGAGAGCTACAAACAGAACACAATCAAATTGAGTGAGTTCATATTTGATTTGAGACAAAAGTATAGCAATATCCAACATCAATTGATAACTTAAAAAATAAAGTAAGCAATCTACCGTAACCAATTAAATTTTGATTTGATTAATTTAAAAGTACAAACATATTTCTCTTGTCAATGTACGTTGGAGCGAAAGAATACCTTTTTTAATCAAATTTATTTGGATAATTATTAAATTAAATCAAATTTACATTAGTTCAAATATCTTAATTAATTTCAAATGTTTAAAATGAAACAAAATACAAAATTAATTTTTTATTTAATGAAGAACGATTGTTTTAAAAATCTAGTGAACACTTCTAGTTAAGTATATATTTAAAGAATTAATTCCATTTTATTTTATACATTTGATAGTTAAAGTTCTTGACAGTATTTATTGAGCAAAAAATAAATACTTTTATAATCTTGGAGTATTGTAAATACATATTATGAATGAAAAGTGACTGCCAAAAGAATGGGCCCACTTAGAGTGCATATTTCTAGGAGAATACGTAAGTATTGAGTGTACTATTTAAAATAATCAAAATTACAATAATGATATTAATTGTCTTACTCTGCTCATGACTCTTCTATATAACAATCATAATATAGAAATAACCATTTGATAGTATAAATTTATATATATAAATTATATGTATGGTCAATGACAATGGGGTCCATGGGAGGGTTAATGGTTGATGTAAATAACCATATTGTCCTTGGTCGTTTATATATTACGAGTATATAAAAACATAAATATTAAAACATTAAATATTAATCGATTAAAATATTTCTCAAATATTGATTGATTTTTATACCCATTTCGTAACAAATAAAAAAAAGTTTTAGGAGTGACTTCTAAGTTAAACTGTTACTCTAAAAATGGAAATAAATCTAGGATACCTTGGTTGTAAGCCTATAATTACCTAAATAGATCTTGTTGACCTAATTTTAATTGTTTTATTTTAATCTATAATTACTTTCATTTTTGTTTCTTTTCTGTGAAAAGATTCTTTTGTTTAAGATGCAATTCTACACGTGGCTATATATATTTATTCATTGTGTTCATTGATCGGCAGCTACAATTACATATTTTTAGCTATGTTTTAACTCATAGTTATATTATACTTGTATTTTAAGTTAGTTTTGTTCACTTTATGTTTAATATTCACATTTTATTGTGTAGGAGATGCGAAGAATTAAATCCAAACACATAATTTGCAAGATGATTGAATTCATTTCACTAGTCAGATAGTGTAATCACATATAAAAGATGAACTACACTGTATAAAGCCACAACACTGTATAAAGCCACAGTGTATGGACATACCCATTACAGAATATTGTTCTCTAAATGTTTGGTGGAAATAACTTTGTTTTTCATAGAAATCTTTCACAGAAAGAAAGATTTTTTCCTTTGTTTCAAAAAGAACTTACTTTTGTTGTTCTGATGAGAAGTTCCTAATGTTAAGACTTCTTTTATCTTTTCTGAAAAGACACAACTTTTCAGACAGTTTCCCAACAGACATGACTTTTTCTTTCTTATTATTTACTAATTTAAATATATAAGTAATTATATATTATTAATCTCTTATAATGAATTCAAATTGACCACATGGGTAACCTAGTTCAATTTTCTTCAAAATAATTTTGTGAAAAAGAGACAATTTGCACTAAATCGAACAAAAAATGAACTTTGAAATCTAATTAGAAGTCTGAGGTATAAGAGGATATGATTTTAGTCACATGGATTGATATAGAACTAAAAAAGATCACATGTGACTTAGACTTAGAAGTCTGAATAAAAGTAGAAGAAAAATAATCGAGATCAAGTCCAAGGGTTGTCAACGCCGAGCATGTACGACATCAACCAAAAAAGCAAAAAAAAACTGAAAAATTGGCATGGTGTCGGGTGCCACCCGGCAAGCCCGACAGGGCACCAAGACATTTTTGATTTGTATGATAGAATTCAAATTAGGGGTGTGCATCGGTCGGTTCGGTTCGGTTTTGTATATTATCGGTTTGGTTTATCGGTTATCGGTTTGTAAACATGCAAAACCGATAACCAAACCAATAAGATATTCGTTATCGGTTTTCGGTTAATCGGTTTTTGGTCCTTAACGGTTCGGCTATCGGTTTAACCGATAAGAAAATGCTCCTATAATATTTTTGATTTCTCTTATTTTCTTCTTCATATATAGACTACTTTCATGCATAAACATCTATACAAATTACAAGCATAAGCAAATTCAAATACGTTATTACTAAAATAAACTTATTTTCTTTCTTATTAAGTAGAAAACTTGAATACAGTAGCAACGGTAGCAATTTCTCAAAAAGAAAAGCAACACTGATAGGTAGAATGCTATCAAAACAATGACTTTAGAAAGAAAACAACAACACTAAGACAACAACTATAAAATACAAAAAATAATAGGGTATATATTTAAAATCTAAAGCCACTATTATACAATTATGAATAAAAATATAATCTAAATATAATCTTATTGGGTTATCGGTTTAACCATTAACTAAAACCTTAAAACCGATACCGAATCGATAGCCCAATAAATTTTTTTACAAAACCGTTTAAAAACCGTTAACCGAATAACCCAATACCAATAAATCAATAATATTTTTATCGGTTCGGTTTATCGGTTAAACCGGTTTTTGCACACCCCTAATTCAAATCTTTGAAGTTTTGACTTGGTGCAGGGTGCCACATGTGAACCCTTGCGGTGCACCAAACCATTTTTTGCCTTGTGTGACCGCTTTGGTTCAGAAGATGTATTTGAGTCTTAGGGCGTTTTCCCACATTATAAGTACATTGTCCACATTTTTGAGATGATATTCCAATAGTCTAGATGAGACAAGTCATCTTAGAGAGGGAGACTCGACAAGAAGAATAACGACTCAAGCATCATCAATCCTAAGCTTTCTTCTATCTCTTATCTTGTAGTTTGTAATTAGTTCTTAAGATTGTGATGCTTCATGACTGTTGTAGTTTGAATATTCTTTTGATTATATGTTTATCATATTGCTTTATTTATTCATCCATACACTTAATTATTTGATTATTTGGCCAACGGTTAATACTATCTATGAATCTAGAGTTGAACTCGAGAGAGGAAATTTTATATTGCATATAGGATTGAATTGAGATTAATTGCTCTTGAACTTGGGCACCAAGAAATATATTTGTGTTTAGGATAGGAATATACCTACTCGTCTTGCTTAATCAAATATATGAGATGCAACTTCGTTCTTATTACTGATGATGACTATAGGAATATAGGTGTTGCGGTAGTTTGAATAGGCAAATGAAGACTCGGAAAGAGCCCACGAGCAATATCAACTATGTGATTAGTAAATCGGATAAATTAATTAGTCAATTCTTGTGAATAACTCAACAGGATTATCACCTACCATAACCCTAGGACCTCACAACTCCTTGAGCTCTCCTCATTTTCTTTATTTGTTGTCTTTTTGTAGTATCTTTGTCGTATAAGTTTATTATAATCACTTCTAAGAAACTCTTGAATAAATATTACGTATTAGTTTGATTTTGTTGATAGTTAATCACAATTCTTCGTTGGGAATGATACTCTACCAAATATTTTATTACTTGTCGACCACGTAGACTTACGTGTGCGGTGGACCCAATCATATTTTTGGTACCATATTGGAGACTTAAAAATTAATTGTTTATTTAAATTAGACTTTTATTTTTTTGCTATTCAAGTTTTTAATTCTTGTTTTTAGTCTAGGAATTTGTTAATTCTATTGATATGTTATTTTGGAATAGACATTGATCTAATGTTGGATATTCATACACTGTCAATTTTTATCTGATTTGTAGAGGACCTCATTTTGGCAATAAGTTGTTATAATATTTCGAGGACAGGTTACGCACACCTATCCAACCCTTTGAGTTAAATGTTTGTAGCATATGTGGTTATCGGGATGACCATTAGAATGATTGTTATATTGAAAAATGAGATTTTAATTTATTAATTTCAAAAACATAACGGAAATTCTCAAAATTAATTTAAATAGAGTCACCACTTAATTTTTTGAAAGAAATTAAGAAAAATTAATTTGAAAAGACTTGAACAGAAAAATCTTTAAAAATTTCCAAAGTCTGGGCAAGGGTTCTTATTAATATTTCAAGAAGATTTTTAAGACACTTGAAATATCTGCTAATACACGATTATCCGAATTTTTAAAAATGAATATGAAGCAAAGACTTAATAATAAAAAGGAGAAATTTTTATATGACGAAATAAGCAACTGGGGGGGGGGGGGGGGGATTCCACTAGATTAAAAGATGAGCAACTTACATAAAATTCACATCTTTAGAAGCTAATTACTCTTTCTCCACTACTTTCAATATATCACTCGGATACATCGCATAAGGCATCTAGATATATGATTTTATCTCGGATACATCGCATAAGACATCCGGATACATAAGTATTCGCATGTATCCGAGTTCAGTCGCATGTATCCGCTGTCCAAATACATGGTTTTAGTCTCAAATTCATCGCATCCGCATGTATTTGAGGGATTACAACATGTATTCACGTATATCTGAGGGATTTCAACATCTATCCACATGTATCTGAGGGGTTACAAGTTACAACATGTATCCGAGGGTTACAAGAAGCTGAATTTTTGGGGATGTATCCTATGGGGTTTGGGGATGTATCCGATGAGTTTTTATTAACATGTGATATATTAAGTAATTAAAATAAAATAGTGGGAGAGTTAGTAAATATGATAGAGATGTTTGGCTCTTTATGTAATTTACCCTTAAAAGATTAATGTTAGCATTTATCAAATAACAACATAAGTAAATGACTAAAATAAGAGAAAAAATGGGCTTAGGCAACTTAAGCACAAACTCCCTAATGATCCATATTTGGACTTGAAATCACTTGGGCTTGACCCACTTCTGCTTCTGCTTCGTATATCAGCATGTGTCTGTCTGTATATTGCTTGTATATCCTGTATATTGTTTTCTCTTTCAACTCCTCTTAGGCTGTATACCAACTCCTTTTCAGATGTACATGAGTCCTCCTTTGGTATATATCAGTTTTCTTTGGGCTCAAAAGAGGTCTGACTCGAAGGGTTGGGTTTGACCCAACATAATATGCCAAGAGGAGAGTCCAATCGGACTCAAAAAAGGTATATCATCCAAAGAATAAAATAAAAATGGCTTACTACATAACCAGACCCTTAAACTTGTCAGGATATTTTATTTAGACACTCGAACTAAGTCTTATTTTTATTGAACACCTGAACTCCTAATAAAGTATTTTAATTGGACACTTTCGATTCAAATTTTAAAAAAATATTTGTGTGTGCTTTCATTCGTCTATTAAATAGTTAAGTCAATCAAATAAAATATGTCATCTCCTTTTATTATGCACATCAATCTCAAGTATAAAAATATCTGAAGTTTTATGGCTTATCGAGACGAATGCGTATAATGAAAAGAAATGCCAGATATTACGTGATTAACTTAACTACCTAATAGATGAATGAGAACACATGCAAAAAGAAATTTTCAAATTTTGAACAGAAAGTGTCTAATTGAAACACTTTATTAGGAGTTCAGGTGTTCAATTAAAACAAAGCTTAGTTCGAGTGCCTAAAAGGAATATTCTGACAAATTTAAGAGGCTAATTATATATTAAGCCAATAAAAATTAATTACCAATTCAAATAATGCTATTATTGTAAACTCAAATCCAATAAAATAAAACACCAAATTGTTCAAGTATTGACACATACATTTTAATTAAACTCAAAACAACTTAGCTAATGAACTAAAGAAAGTATACACTCACGAACAATTATTAATCATTAATCAAATGGACTTCATTTTAACCACTAAACCATAACACACTCACGTATTTTCGTTTTTGCGACTTACCACTTTACATATTGTTGCAGCTTATAAGTGTTGTATTTCACACATTTCCGCTGTTGCGACTTGACATTTTGCGCATTTTTGTTGTTGCAACTTATAAGTGTTGTATTTTGCGCATTTTTATTGTTGCGACTTATAGGTATTGTACTTTGCGTATTCCCATTGTTATGACTTATAAGTATTGTTCAAACATCGATCTAGTCTTGAGGCGAAAGATAATGGCCCCCTGCATCAAAATAAATATGATGTTCTTGTGTATACCTGCACTCAGAGCAGATGGTTAGTAGACATGATGTCACTCTGGTTAGCGATTTTAATCGAAATTTAGAAACCAAAATTGTAGCAAGATCTTATGAGGAAGAAGTAATGTCCCTTTTGAGGTAGTCAAGTAAATAAACATTTCACAATGAATATCGCTCCTGAACACCTTGCGTGACTTGCTGGAGTTTGGAGAAGATGTTGTTGCTCGTGTTGTAAGCTGTTTTTGCCTTGTATGAAATTTTTTGATGATTTTTCTTGCATCTATAAAAAGGATTGTTAGTGTTTGGGAAGTCCCTCTGCTGCTGAACTCCTTTTGATGTCCTGTTTTGGGTACTTGACAACAAGTCCTTTAGATAAAGTGATATGTTGTAGCCAGAGACAGAGCTAAAATTTTCACTAAAAGGTGTCAGAATATAAAGAAGTAAATTCACGAAGAAGCCAAGCGGGTGTCAATACATAATATATATACATAAAAAAATATTTTTACCTAGCTACATAGTGTAATTTTCTGACAAAGGGGTATCGATCGACGCCCCTCAATTGCATATGGCTCCGCCACTGGTTGTAGCCGGGGATTTTTGAAGTCGACTTCGAACTCTGTCGTAGTTTGATATTTTTGAAGTTAACTTCGAACTTTTGATGATGTTTAATGAAATTTTTGAGGTCTTCCTCAAAAATTCTTCCCCAGTTAGATGTTTTAGCAGATCTTGAATTGTTGACAGGAGACTTTGATACCTTGTAGAATTTTTGAGCCTTTCTCAAAAATTCTACCCCAGTTGCATTCTTCAATTTTGACTTGCTACCTTCATGCCATTTGACACAGTAGAGAGTTTTAGATAGAATCGTACATATTATAGTTCAGAAGATAACAACAACACTTCATAATTTAAATATTAAATTGACAAACATAAATACTTTAGAAGGATTTTAAGGTATTTGCTCAATTAAAATTAATAGTAATTTTTTTTAGTAATCTAAACTCAAAAGTACTTTTTTGAAAATATTGTCCAAACAAGATACTTGTCAAATGATTTTACCAAATCAAAACTATTACTCTCCCAAGGAACTTTCTCCAGAGCTCCTTTTATTAATTTTTTTTCTTAAATAAGCTAATTTCGACAACTTAGCCAAACAATTCCACAAAAATCATTAGATCCTTAAAAAAATGGATAATGGTCAATAACACATTTGAAGTATCATTTTTTATGAGTTTTTAATTTGAATTATCAGGTTTTTGCATTTCCTATCGGAACTATCACCAATTAGTTATCAAAACATACCTTAACTAGTATCTGATGGTGCGTGGTGTACATTATTTTTTTTGTTTAAAAATAGTGTCAAATGAAATGTCACACGAATAATTAAAGGAACTAAATGGAAAATTTAAAAAAAAGTAAGAGATAATGGTCAAAAACACACCTGAAGTATCACTTTTTGCGAGTTTCCTACCTGAACTATTACGTGTTTGTATTTTCTACTTGAACTATCACCAACTATTTATCAAAATACGCCACAAAATTAATGAGTCAGGTGCCATGTGAACGAAATTTTATGAGCAAATTAACATTATCTCACGTTTTTTATCGATTCTATTCAAACATTTAATCTAATCAACTTTGAGATGTATTTTAATAAATAGTTAGTGATTGTTAGATAGAATAGACAAACGCTTAATAAATTAGATTAAAACTTAATGAAAAAGTGATACTTCAGTGTGTTTTGACCAGTGTCTCTAAGGAAAAACGTCCCTAAAGTTTTGGTAGATAAGAAAATTTATGTATAATGGTCGGTAGAAAATATCTATGGACAATATTGCATGGCCATGAATTACTCTTATGATTTGGTCAAGTGGATATTGCAAAAATCGACTATCACACATGGCAACTTGGGATTGGCTTAAAGAGAGGAAATCTACATTGGGTTAGATTTTCTAAACAAAATAATGTATCTAAAATATTCATGCTCAACGGTGCACAACTTTGCCAAATGGACAAGAAACAAAATATAGAAAAAAAATAAAAAATGTCATCCACCAATAAGGAAGCAGATAATGATTTTCTAGGATGAGAACCTTTGGTCCTTTGGAGGCATTTATATACAGTTGATGCAAGACCATGAAACTCAAGCCATAAATCAAAGCAACATTCAAGAGTAATTCATTTTATTCCAGCAATGGCAGCTGCAACAATGGCTCTCTCTTCCTCTTCCTTTGTCGGAAAGACGGTGAAACTCTCACCATCTTCCTCTGAAATCACCGGAAATGGAAAAGTCACGATGAGGAAGGCTGTTACCAAGGCCAAGCCTGCATCTTCTAGTAGCCCATGGTATGGTCCTGATCGTGTCAAGTACTTGGGCCCATTCTCTGGTGAATCCCCAAGCTACTTGACCGGAGAATTTCCTGGTGACTATGGATGGGACACTGCTGGACTTTCAGCTGATCCAGAAACATTCGCCAAGAACCGTGAGTTGGAGGTGATTCACTGCAGATGGGCCATGCTTGGAGCTCTTGGTTGCGTCTTTCCTGAGCTCTTGGCTCGTAATGGTGTCAAGTTCGGTGAGGCTGTATGGTTCAAGGCTGGATCCCAAATTTTCAGTGAGGGTGGACTTGACTACTTGGGAAACCCAAGTTTGGTCCATGCACAAAGCATCTTGGCTATTTGGGCTTGCCAAGTTGTGCTAATGGGAGCAGTTGAAGGCTATCGTATTGCTGGTGGGCCTCTAGGTGAGGTTGTTGACCCACTTTACCCTGGTGGTAGCTTTGACCCATTGGGCCTTGCTGATGACCCAGAAGCTTTTGCCGAACTCAAAGTGAAAGAGATCAAGAATGGTAGACTTGCTATGTTCTCCATGTTTGGATTCTTCGTTCAAGCTATCGTCACCGGAAAGGGACCATTGGAGAATCTTGCAGACCACCTTGCTGACCCAGTTAACAACAATGCATGGTCCTATGCTACAAACTTTGTTCCCGGAAAGTGAAGTGCCTCCTTTGGCATCACATTAATGGCCTTGTAAAGCTAGTGTATATTAGTGAAGATTATTATATTTATGAATTTTGTTTAAACATATAGTTCTCTGTTATATTTTTTGTGTTTTTCATAAATTAAGTATAATAAACAAGTTAAAAGGGGGAAGAGGGCGCAAGTTGACATTTCAGAGGTACAAATACTCCATAATAATAATAATTAACAAAGCGTTTTAAGGTTCAAACAAGAATTTTCAGAGTAGAGAAAATTAATATTGAAATTGGAAATATAGGCCAAAGATATTTTCTGCTCTGTTTCTCATGGTCCTTTCCATTTTAGTCTCTTAATTTGAATATTATTAAGAAAATTGAGATTAAAAATGTTTCTTTTTTTTTTTATAACACATATTATGGGAACTGAGTTATGTATAGTCCATCTTTTCTAATTTATGTGACCTTTTGGAGTTAAATCTTTTTGTTGGCTTTTCCAATTTATTTGCGAATAATAATTCATGAGCGAGAAGCGAGTTTACTTCTAGTTGCTTCGTCTGCTTTTTGTTATGACGGCTATGTTTGTGTGGAAAAAATTAACGAAGAGCGAGATGAGAGTGCAATTCTTATTCGTTACCTCGCGAAAACTTTCTGATAATAAATAACAATTAATTTAAAATATAACCACAAGAAAGTATTTCAAGATGGGAAATCTTTCATGGCAATAAGCCAATAAAAAATGTTAGTCCTTCCATTTGGATTTTTATGACGTAACACGAATTCAAGAAATAAAATAAAACTTTTGAAAATTATGAGTTTAAATATGTCATAATATTTGTGCAACAATTGATTTATTTAAGCTTGTAAATTAAAATATGACATAATATTTGTGTGACTATAGAAGTTCTCATTAAGAATTAAATGAGAAGTTCATGTAAACCAATTTTCAAATTTAAAAAAATGCCATTTTTAAAAACGAAGAAATAGAAAAAGAGTGTCATTTTTTTTGCAACGAAGAGAGTATACATAAGGGATATTACACATTCTATAATTTAGAAAAGAGGGTGCAATATATATTGACTACGAACTACATTCAGACTTTAAATAAAGAGTTGTAATGAATGACTGCTACAATATATTTCTTACGAAGTATTATTACACAATATTTAAGTATGATTGTTATAGAACCATAATTTTACAAAGAGTACAATGCTATAATGAATGACATTGTTGTTATAGGTAGAATATTTTTATAAAGAAATAAAATATAACATGAAAAATCAATTTTGAAAAAAATTAAGCCATAAAAATGAAATATTATTATAATGACGGACCATTATAAAAAGATTTGACTGTAATAATATTAAGTTTGAGGCCTTAAATTATGGGGCCTAAAGCAAGTGCTCGGTCACACAAAAGTTAGGCCTCACTGCCTCAGTAACTACTCTGAATCCACTTGCACACTGTGGAAGTGAATAATAGGAGCAAGAAAATTACTCAAAAGTTAGGCATTCTGCCAATTACTCTTCATCTATATTTTTCAATTTTGATATTTTCAATATTCATGATAAACATTTTTAGTTTGTTAAAAATATGAGATCTTTTTAAATATTTTTTTAAAAAAAAATAATGAAATTTGATAACCTAGAATGTGGAGAGTACATTGACCATCAATTAAAATTTAAAACGAACATGAAGCTGGTAACTTTAGATATACAATGCATAGGATGACAAATCCACGTGGACAGAAAAATCCAGATTTTGCTTATCTTCATTTCTCTTCTCTCCATTTTCCACAAGTTTTTCCTTGGATTGGGGACACACGGCTTAGATTAGAATTGATAGCTAAGATTTAATTAACCAAAAAAAGCTCCTAACCATGATTTAAATAATAAATACATTATATATTTAGTTCTAAAAATTATTGTAATCCCACAATCTTAGCAACATATTATTTTGTCCATAAATAATTAAATATAGTTGAAAAAATAAAATCTCTCTTCCTACTTTTTTTTCTTAGCAGAATTTATTGTCCAATTATTTTTTAATTTATACGCAACTTTTTTTAATTAAAAAAAGTCAAAGTTCGTCTGAAAAAAATGAAACCCCTATAGAGGTTCATTTCTTTTCATGTGAACTTTGACTTTTGTAATTAAAAAAAAGTTATTAATCTGCATAGGAAAAAAAAAAGTAGGAAGATTTTTTTTTTACTATATTTATGAACAAGCTAATATGTTGTTAAGATTGTAAAATTATAATAATTTTTGGAATCAAATATATAATATATTTATTATCTAAGTCATGGTTAGAAACTTTTTTTGGTTAATTAAATCTTACCCATCAAATCTAATCCATGTCATGTGTCCCTCCCTAATCCAAGAAAAAACTTGGGAAAAATGAAGAGAAGAGAAATGGAGAGGAGTCAAATCCGAAAAATCCATGTGATAGGCGTGTAACATGTAGTAGTTTTTTGGATGAGATTATGGGTAATATTTACTGTATTTTCTAATACAAATATAAAATCTACACAAAAGCTATTGGGTTATACGGTAGCTCCGCCCCTCGCAAGGAACATATATAAATATGCGTTCCACATTGATAGAACTGCAAATATCTTACACATCAACTTTGTGAATGGTATCAAAAATGGATCACTATACACTTGTGTTTGGATCAACTTTGGCCTTGAGCTTTCTTTATATTATAGCAAAAATATGCAGCAGAGGAAGCAAAAAACTTCCACCAGGGCCATCACCATGGCCAATTATTGGAAATCTTCACTTGTTAGGTGCAAAACCTCACAGATCACTAGTCAATCTTGCACAAATATATGGTCCAATTATGAGTTTAAAACTAGGACAAACAACAACAGTGGTCATTTCTTCATCAACCATGGCAAAACAAGTCCTTCAAAAGCAAGACTTAGCCTTTTCCACTAGATTTATAACTGATGCCCTTCAAGCACACAACCATTCCAAATTTTCAATGGCATGTCTTCCTGTTTGTCCTCAATGGCGAACGCTTAGAAAAATCTTGAACACGAATATCTTCTCCTCCAATAGGCTATTGAGTTCGAAATTGAGAGGGCGTCATGCGGAAGCTAATAATAGCAAAACTTGAAGGCGATAAATCAGACGACAAAGAAAAACATGCTAAAAAGCATAATATATTATTATATTAATATAAAACTCTCTAAATTAAAAACTAAAATTAAAAACATAAGACTTTTTGGGAGAATAATATCCCCTAAATAAAACTCTCTAAATGACTACATTGGGGATGTTATTATGTTATATTTGAGAAGAAAAGATCTTCTATTTATAAAAGTCCAAAACTTCTCCTCCAATAAAAGGATAAATATGGTAGAGTCCTTTTCTACAAAAAAAAAAAAAGTTTTCTATCAAGAAATTCTTTTTTGAGTGAAACACAAGAATCCAGGTAAAGTAGGAAATTCAGGACAAATTCTAACCTAGACTTGATGCGAATCAACATCAAAGGTCTCAAAAGGTGAAAGAGTTGCTTGCTTATTGTGCAAAATGTAGTCAAGAAGGTAAAGCTTTGGATATATGTCAAGCTGCTTTAATTTCAATTTGATGTGCAACACCCTTTTCTCCAAGGACTTGGCTGACCCTTTTTCGGATTCAAAGATAAAACTGAATAACATGATTGTTACACCTCGATCCCTTGTTATGATTTTTGTGTACTAAACGGTGCATCAAATGTAAAGGTTGAGTTGAAGGACATGATCTGGGGCATCATGGATGAGGCTGCGAAGATTAACCTAGTGGATTTTTTCCCAATATTTGAAAAAATTGATCCTCAAAGAATAAGGTATCGCGCAAACATCCATTTTCATAAGTTATTTAAACTTTTTGATGATTTAATCAACGAACGATTAGAGGAAAAAAGAAGGAGCCACAGTGAAAACAATGATGTTATGGAAGTATTACTCAACCTCAGTGCAGAAAATCCCGAAGAGATCAATCAAAATCATATAAAATCCATGCTCCTGGTTCGTGCTCTTCTCTTTTACAAGTATTACTCAACCTCATTTTTTTATTTATTTAAAATGTCTATAAAGTAAAAAAAAAAACAATGAGAATACACTTGGATTTGTGTTGCTAGAACTGGCTAACAGTATTGTAGAAGATTGAGGGTTAACTACCACAAATAGTTCGTGATTGGCCTCTTCAACTGTGTATCCATTGAGAGACAGAAAAAAAAGAAATAACACAAAAAATTTAACGAGATTCAATCAAGCTTATGTCCTAGGGACAAAAGGAGATAGAGCTTTTCATTGTAAATGAGAAGAACAGTACAACCCTTATATATAAGTCCCAATTATCCCTAAACATATATGAAAATGGCTTTCTCAAACCTATAAGAGTAATGATTTTTTTAAACTATAAGAATATTTGGACAAATTATTAGCCCATGTATTTATTATCTTAGCCCATTTTAATTCATCCAAATTCATCTTAAGTCTCCTTTTTTGACACCCCTAATTTATTTGGGAGAATTACAAAATATTACAGGACTTATTTGCTGGTGGTACTGATTCACCAACAACCACATTGGAATGGGCAATGGCAGAAATACTTAGACAATCAGAGATTATGAAGAAAGCCCAAACTGAGCTTGCAGAAGTCATTGGAAAAGGAAAACCAGTAGAAGAATCTAATATTTCTCAATTCCCTTACTTGCAATACATTGTCAAAGAAACCTTAAGAATGCACCCACCAACTCCATTCTTAATTCCCCAAAAAGTTGAGCAAGATGTTGAACTGTGTGACTACATAATATCGAAGGGCTCACTGGTACTAGTCAATGTATGGGCGATCGGTAGAATTCTACTTTTTGGAAGGACCCTTTGGTATTTAAACCTGAGAGATTCCAAAATTTAGAAGTGGATGTGCGAGGGCAAGATTTTGAATTAATTCCTTTTGATGTTGGTCGAAGAATATGTGCTAACCTGTCACTGGCATTGAGACTAGTCCAAATAATGTTGGGCTCACTCTTTAATTCCTTCAATTGGAAACTTGAAGCATGCATTGATCCAAAAGACTTAGACATGGAGGAGAAATTTAGTTTCGTCTCATCCAAAGCTCATCCTTTGCGAGCTATCACATCTCCTCTTTGATGTTGATATGATGTAAACATTGAGTGCACGTAAGGTTTACCTTCCAGGCTATATGTGATTTCTACTAAACGAATCTAGTCGTGTTACTTACAAGCCATCGATCATCCCAATTCGAGTGTGGTCTCATTTAGTTTTATCATTTTCTTTAAACTATAGGAGAATAAATATAAGAAGATTATGATGATAAGAAGAGGAGATTGTCGTACAATATTACTATACTTCCTCCGTTTTAATTTGTTTGACCTACTTTCTATTTTAGTTCGTTTTAAAAAGAATGACTCTTTCCCTTTTTAGTAACTTTTTAATTTCAACTTTTCACATGACATGTTTAAGGCCACAAGATTAATGACATTTTGGTATATTTGACATATCCTTAATTTAGGACCACAATATTCAAAAGTTTTTTTTATTTTCTTAAATTCCATGCCAATTCAAAACAGGTCAATCAATTTGAAATGGAGGGAGTATTAGTGTCCTCATAAATGTAACAATGCAAGTTATAAAGACACCTATGTACATTGTTATAAAAGAAAAAAGTCTTTGCAAGGATGAATCATCTATCTTTCTGCCACTGTAGGTATATGTGCCAAACAAATACGAATACCTAAAATTAATAATTAGGTATGTTGATCACAGTTTGAAAGGTAATTGAGAAATAATTACTTTTTATTCGAAAACAATATTTGTATAAAAATGTCCTTACTAAAAATGGAAGAACTCCTGGATATTACTTTATGTTTCTTCCTTCCTTTTTGTATAATATTCTTCTTCTTTTTTTAAAGTGAATTTATACCACTAGAAAAGTGTCTAGCGATTTTTATTAATAAAAATAAAATCCTCAAAAAAGGGGAAGTACAAGCAAAGTGGTTTATTCTTTACCTTACCAATTCTAATGAGGTAACGAACCTTCTGCTAATTAACAAGAATACAAAAAATATGAGCTAAAAAGAATTAAGTAATTTATGAGCATCACATAATATATAATACATTTTTGGAAAAAAGGTCAAAATTAACCACCACCACCACCCCCCCACTACTTTTGTTTGTTGGCCAGTTTTTGCCCTTCATTATACTTTGTGGCTATATTTACCCTTCATGTCAAAAAAGTTTTTATTTCTACCCCTCATTTAACAAAATAATCTCCAAATTCAATTAAATAACCTGTTTAAAAGAAATAGGATCTCTTATATACCCGACCCAATCCAACCCAACTTAAATCCCTTTTTCACTATACATTCATCTTCTTCAAATCCCTTTTTCAATTGGGTCCATTTTGAGACAATTTTCGTGAATTTTCATCCAATATGGAAGGAGCTACAACAGTACAAGCATTATATATCCCATATGAATGGCAATGAGGCGGTGCGGGATGGGTTTCAGGCAATGCAAAACGGGGCGGGTCTTAGGTTATACGGGTGCAGGGCGGGTGCGGGTGGGTTGAAATGAGTTTTTTTCAGAATTGATGTTGTGCGGGGCGGGTCTTAGGTTATGCGAGTGCGAGGCAGGTGTGGTCGGATTGAAATGAGTTTTTCCAGAATTGATGGGGGGCGGGGAAGGTTACGGATTTATGCTGGTCTAAACGGGTTTAATGGTAAAAAAAGTTCAAACTTATTCCTGTTATTAAAAAAATTATATGATCAATGTGCATGACTTAAATACATTTTAATTTAGTTTTCACACTTTAATTATCTTCCTTTAATAGATATTGTGCTTAGCAATTTAATTATGCTAAAAAAATCCACTTTCACATACGATGTATCCAATAACTATTACTTAGGTTTCAACATTTATGTCACGATCCAACTACTCAGATCGTGCGGGCACCTACTCTAATTTACCTAGGTAGGAGAACCCTTACCACCTATTTAAAAATAGGTATGCAGAAGTCAATAAGAAAACATAAAATTTACCTTTATAAAAATACAACCAGTCTCAGATTCTTGAATACAATGAAATCCTTTTTATAATACAACGGGAATCCTTCCCTAGGATCTAGTCTAAACAGGTACAAGAGCTACTAAGAGAAGTAGAAAGAAATAAGACACAGCTTCCACCATAGGAAGAGATGAGTAGAAATTGCTGGAGATTGTCACCCTCATCACCTGAGAAACATCAACTGATTCTACAACCAGACTATACCCAAAATAGGTATAACAAGAGTAGTATTAGTACAAACAACACGTACTGGTAAGCATTATCGGTCGACCTGAATCCACCACATAACACCATGTAAATATCCAGCAAGAACGCATACAACTTGAAAGTTATACAGTCAAAGGTCCTTTATCAAACAGCTTCTTACTACCCGGACATGCTACCTGTGAGTTCTATGCACTCAACCCCCAAGCTTCCTTACCTTGACCTCCTGCCAACTCACGCATTATAGAACACGCTAACTCCTTTAACCCAGTCATACATTGACCCCCTAAGAACCTTAGATTCTCCAGGCCTACCCATCTTGATAATCCAGAGTGACACCTCACATTCATCAGTCATATTACCAACTAACCCAGACATCACCATCAGACGACCTATCACTTCCACTCAAGATTCTATGTCGACAATCCTGACTACCGGTCCTTAGCCAAGTCAACACCCATGACTCTACAATCATAACTTACACTTTACCCCCACTACGCCAGTAATGGACACCCTGAAGCTATGCTTCATTGTGCAACTAACTCGGACCTCCCGAGGATCTCTAAAATCACAACTATGGTTCATAACCAGATAAACTCGATTCATACAAGGAACCAATAGATACGAATATCAACTAAATAGATAAACCCGATTTACACAAGGAACCAACAGATATGAATGTCAACTAAACAAATAATCCCAGTTTACACAAAGAACCAACAGATATGAATATCAACTAAACAGATAAGCTCGGTTTACACAAGAAACCAATAGATATGAATATCAACTAAATAGATAAGCCCATTTCACATAAGGAACCAACAAATATGAATATCAATTAAACAGATAAGTCCGGTTCACATAATAAACCAACAGATATGAATGTCAACTAAACATGTACACACATATTAAGGGTCTTATTATCGTCCACTAGTCATGACCTGCAGGGAATGAACTCTTGTCCATATATTATACTGACGTGATACCCAAACCAACCAATGAATCATAGATACTATATCAGCGTGGTACTCAAGCCAACTAATGAATAATATCAATAAATCCTGTGAAGATGTCCAAGTACCGATAAATTCCATAATAAAAACAGATATCACAACAATTACGAATTCAGTGAGAATAAGCAATCATCATTGCCCAGTCAACAAGCCCTTTTATATAACCTTATGATATGTGATTAACCTTTAGGATATCATTTGATGTTTATTTCCCTTAAGCATGTAATAACAATCAACTCCTAACACACCAATCACAGACAGATATGATTCATTGTCCTAGCCTTGATGGCCGATCCAAAGACTAACCCTGACTTATTTAATTAAGCACACTAAATCATACACCTTAGGTTCTAGAGTCATTTAGGAGTGCACATTCGTCCACATGAAGTATAAACCTTACTTCAACATAAACAGTACCTCCTTACTAACCCCATCCCTCTTTATTTATACTAAACCGGGGATTCCGCTATTACTTAGAAACTCTTACCTTTAGTCAGTACTAGTTTTGAGACCCCACTCGTAACTCGATTATCTAAGAATTAACAATAATAGCGTAAAACATAAAAAAATCAAGTATAAAGGTAGCATCACTCATAACAGAGATTTCCCACCACAAACAATAAGGTTTCATATGTTTTATCTATCCAAATACCGTGTTCAAAGGCCTAAGCATGCAATCTCCCATCAATCTACATCATGTCATGTTTGTTCAACTCAGGTATAAACTGCTCAGTAAAACCTAGTCTATCTGGATGCCAAGTAGCTACTAAAGAAGTCTGAATGTGAACTTTGGCTTCGTAAAAGGGAATCCTGGCGTGAAGTCAGTATAGAATCTATGGGTTTTACCCCATTCGCACGGAAATCTCTCCTCTCCATTGCTCCTAGGCCAAGAGGCACCCTAGGAGAGTTTCTAGAACAAGCCTCATCTTTTTTGCAACTGAAGAGGAGAAAATAAAATTATGAAACCCGTTTTGGGTTACTGGTCCCATCGTCCCGCTATAACAACATGCATGCCACTGTTGACACCCAATTATTACCCTCCACATTACGAATTAATCTTGAGCCTTTTTGAATTTTAAACAATTTTTGAAATAATTATTTTGAAAAAAGAGATAAAACATTTTCTAAATCAGCTTTATAATAGTCTTGAGTAACAATTTATATCTTTCATATTTAATTATGTAGAATTTATATAAGTTCACTTAAAGAACAATTTTAAAGTTTGCCTTGATGAAAAACAGCTTTATGTGTTTATTGCAATTTTTACATGTTTATCTCCAGTCAGATATCTTGTATTATTTATCACTGACAGGATCTAACATATCAGCCTTTGAGTTGTTTTACTTCAACAGGTAATAGAAACTAATTTGTGTTGACAAAACTGGTCGAACATCCCTACTCAAAGACACAAATAGATTCCTCATCTAGCCCTCGCTTCGCTAAGGGTAAAATGACGATAGTGAAGAAGAGAACGCTTTGGCTGTAAGAGACAATGTCATTGCTGAATAGAGTGAAATGATTGTCGAACTGGCAAGGAAGCTAGAAAAGATGCAAGAAGAGGTACAAAAGGCCAAAGATATGGCAAGCTTGGCTATTGCCGCTAACGCCCCGACTCTAGGTAACTCCCAACCTCCTCTCCGAATCCCTCCGCTCAACTCTCCATTTACTGAAAATCAGCCAAGAGATATCCCTTCCTCCTCCATCCCCGGACCTTCCAACAAACCTCTCTCTAACAATCCTCTTCATATCGGATCCTCGTACAAAATTCACACTTCTCATGTCCAGCACACTAACCAAAACAATAACCCAAGTGCCTACAATCCACAGAATTTCCCTCCAAATTACCAGAACACGCCACAAACACTTGCAACTCTCAAAATAACCATCCCAACATCATCAATCCACAAAACTATACCCCCACATATCCAAATGCCATTCCACATGTCCAGCCTTCACTTGTCCAAAATACATAACCTCTTGTTTTCCACGCCATGGTAGAACCATACACCGCTCTCCAAGAAAGTGTTGAGCTGGACCATTACGAGGAGAAAGAGAAAGAGTTAAGGGCTGCAGAGAAGAAGCGTGATCATGACATGGCTCAAATGAAAGAAGAGATAGCTAGGATCAGAGAGTTTCGGGGATCATCTTATGAAAAAGGCTATGATTACGGTGATCTTTGTATCCATCTAGATATGGACTTGCCAGATGGATTCAAGATTCCCAAATTCAAGACCTTTAATGGTGTTGGAAATCTCGAAGACCATCTGAGAAGCTACTGTGACCAAATGGTCGGTGCTCGGAAGAACGATGCTCTGCTAATGAGACTGTTTAGCAAAGTCTGAGCGGAGAGGCTTTGGAATGGTTCACCTCTCAAGAACTAAAGAAGTGGTCCAAATGGAGTGATCTGGCCCGAAACTTTGCTCAAAGGTTTGCATATAACGTGGAAGTTGTCCCGGATAGATACTCTCTAGGTCGCATCAGGCAGAAATCAAATAAGGACTTCCGAGATTACGCCTTTCGGTGTCGAAAAGAGGCAGCAAGAGTTCGACCTCCTATGACCGAAGAGGAGATAAGCGCGGTGTTTATGCACTCTTAAGAGTCAGAATTCTATGACAAATGATATCAGCAGTTAAAGCAAAATTCGCCGACCTAGTTAAGATTGGTGAAATTGTCGAAGAGGGTTGTTGACACCCAATTTTTACCCTCCACATTGTGAATTAATCCTGAGCCTTTAAATTTTTAAATAATTTTTGAAATAATTATTTTTGTAAAAAAGGATAAAATATTTTCCAAATCAGCTTTATAATAGTTCTAAGTAATAATTTATATCATTAACATTTATGTGAAATTTATATAAGGTTTACTGAAAAAGCTATTGTAAAGTTAATTTCATAAGAAAATCCTTTTAAAACATTAAACACTTGATTCTCCTCCAAATTAATTCAAATGAGAGATTAGTTGAATAAATTAATTCTCATAATTGACAAGGAGGTAATTATGTGTTAAATACAATAATTGTTTCAATTTGTTTAAGTTAAAGCTCAAGAATTAATTTTTAATTAGTTCGTCTCTATTCCAATTCTAGCCTAACTTCTCAAATTTATTTCAATTATAGCCGAATTATATCTAATTTGGCTATCTCCTAAATTCAAAGTGGCCACTTAAAAATCCTCAAACTCCCTTATCAGCCCACTCTGGTGTTGGCCAGCTTAAACTCAATTCCAAACCGCTGGCCCACACCCTTCTTCCCTCAACCTGACCCTAGCCCACCTCTTGACCCGACCAGGCCCAACACCCCAACACCTCTTTCTCTGCTCAAACAAACAACCCCTAACTCCTCTTCTCTCTCTTCAAACAGACGACAAACAATGAACCCAGATGAACTCCTCGTCTCCGTCAACCAGTACCAAACGGCAACCATAAAATCAATCAAACGATGCCCTAAACCCCAGAATTTGTTGTACAAATTTGTTGAGCTGGCTAGTTCTAGAAGCACCCAGAAATCACAGATGGCACCTCAATGTTCCCCCTCCCTAGAATCGCGGCTGATCATACTTAAAATCATTGGTGCATGATCAATTTCGTACCAACAAGGTACCGACATGTCCCCATCTTGGAGAATTAGGGATTTGAATTTTGAATTCTCAAATCCTATCCGAAAATTCCCATTTCCACCCGTTAGAACCCCTAAATCTTTTCTATAAATACCTCTATCTTCTCACTGATTAAGGATGGTTTTTGGATATCAAGGCTTTGGAGAGTCCTTTTCTCGTAGCTCCCAGTTGCTGCCCGGAAAAAGGTGAATCACTCCTTCCCCTTTACTTCACTCATCTCGTTCTTATTATAGTTAGTCGGCTGATGTAGTGGTGTTGTGAGTGAATGTTGTTTGGGTGGTTTGACTGAATGTCGTCCCTGTCTAGTGGATGATTGAGTTTTGTTGTTGGTTTGTTTGATCAATGAAGATGGGTTGAGTTATTGGGGAATAGTTGAGCCTGGTATGAGCTTTGAACTCACCAGTTTAGCTCGTCCCAAATGCTCCTAAAGTCCCGATGCTCCTCATCTTTTCTCCAAATAGTTGTTGAAGAATGTGTGTTCTGTTCTAGCACGAAAAGAATTTGTGGTGCTTCTGATTGCTCGATCATTTTCTATCTGAGTTTATGAGTTTATGAGTTTTTTGTTTTGACGAGCCATAGGATCTTTCATTTGAAAGCACCATTCTCTGTCCCAATCTATGAATTAGTTTGGACCTCCTTCCATTCTTGTTGAATGCTTTGGGGCAATCAAGTGTCGTTTTGGTATGGCTAGGAGGTTGCCAGTAACCTTGTTAGGGTGTATATGTTTCCCTCGTATGTTAAGTTCTAAATCTAATCCTAAGTTGCTAAAGAAACCTTGTATGTTCAAATTTGATTGGTTTTCTTTCAGTCCTTGTTTATGATTGATCATCCTTCTTCTCTTGTACATATTTTAATTGATTTAGTGGATGAATACTAATCCTTCTCCTTATTTTTCTTCTATGCATGAACACCTTTCATTCAAAGTCTTTTGGGACTCTTACTTTGCATCCTCCAATGGGCCAAGCCCCATTCTTCTAGAATCAAACCGCAGCCAAGTCCAAAGAATGGACTAACGGGTTGATATACAATGGATATACACTGTGAAACAGCCGTTATACAGTGATACACACCTCAAGAGAAGCTGATATACAGGAGGAAATAAAAAATGGAAGCTGATATAGAGTTTTGGAAGCTGAAAACGTGAAGTATACAACTGTTATACAAAATGTATACAGTTAATTTTATCTTCTTGTAAATTTGTTTCTTTCAAATTTCGTCATTAGTTCGGTTAAAAATGAGAAAGTTAGATTTTGTGTTCACTTGCCTAAAAAATAGATTTTTCAAATAAAAAATGGTTATTTACTCATCCATGGCTTAATAAAGTTTTCTTCGGCTAAAATGGATTTTATTTGATTTGAAAAGGATGTTTCCACTCAAAAACTTGTAACCGATCAAAAATTAGTCAAATTATCCCCTCAACCTTTTCCTCGTTTAGGTGAAATATTATTACTTACTTTCTTGCAAATTTGAATTATTTGTAATCACATAGGATTTATTCAAATTTTCAAAAAATCCCTTTTAAATGCTCGAAATAAGTTCTTTTCGAACAATTTTTTGCTTGAAATTTTAGTTGCTTTTAAAATCTTCCGAATTTGAATATTTTCATAAATAAGGAATCTTTAATTACAAAATATTATTTTTCTTTGGATGAAGTGGTAGCTTTTTTCCCCTTACTTTTCTTCATGAAAATCAAGTATTTTAGCTATTTCAACTTTTTTTCAAAATTAGTTCTTTTAAGTTAGTCAAAAACCATTCTTTGGTCAACCGTTTTTAAAACGGGCATTCTTAAGTGCCTTAAAACCCTTCTTAAGTTGTTACTTGAACCTTTACCCATTTTCTCTAATTTTAAAGATTTATTTCTGTTTTTAAGTCTTTGAAATACTTTTAAGTTTTCTTAATTTCTTTATAAAAATTAAGTGGCGATTCTGTTTTGTTTTAGGATTATTTTTAAATTTTCTTCAAGTTTTGAAATAATTTCTAAGTGTCAAAACCATTTTTAAAATTTCCTTTTTATTTCCTAAATATATTTTCCGAAAAGGGATAAAACAAGGGTCTTCATAGTGACAAGATTGCCAAAGCCTCGGCATCCTCAGGATCGGCAGGGTTTTCCAAGAAAAAGAGGGAAGAAGTATCTTCGGTATCCTCCAGTCCTAGCCCGAGATCGCGGAAACCTTTCGGGGCCAACTACAAAAAATCACTTGTTCCAACAACCCCTCCCCCAGCTCCACAAAACCCTTAACCGATTTACTATACTCAGCCTATTTACCAAGCTCCACAACCAAACGTGCAGCCCATATACCAAGCTCTACAACCAAATACGCAACCCACTTACCAAGCTCCTCCCCAGAACTTCCAAGTGTATCAAAAGGCTCCCGAGAACCAGAATAATTGTCAGGTTCCGCCTCCCGCTAATACCAACCTCCCTCGCCCTAATCTAGAAAAGAAAGTTCCTCGGACTTTCACTCAGTTAGCTAAAACCAGAACTCAGTTATATGAGAGATTGAAGGCTGCCGGATTTATCCAGCCCATTCAACCTAAACCAGGCAATCCTAACTCGCGTTTCTTCAGGGCTGACCGACATTGTGCTTATCATTCCGGAGGAGTCGAACATGATACCGAAGATTGCATTAATCTGAGGCACAAAATTTAGGATTTGATTGATCAAAGAGTAGTCACACTACAAACAACACCGGCCAATATTAATAATAACCCGCTCCCGAATCACGGATGAGCCACTGTTAACGTGATAGGAGTCGATGAAGAATAGGTTGTGGGCAAGTCAATAGTGTCGGTTAACCCTAAAAAGCAGGAAATACCAGAAAAAGCGATAGCTACTTTGAGTATTGTTGAGCTACCCTTTGAAGGGTTAATGCGCAACAAGGCCTTGCACGTTAATGGCTGTGTCCCTGTGACTGAAGAAGTCCCAAAAGGAAGTCATGATATAGTCATGACAAAACCAAACAAAACGATCCCTTTTCGTCGTCTCTCACAGACGATGACAAATAACTCTAACGTTCACAACCCTCAACAAAAACAATGCCCTAGCCCCGTTAATTTTCCCAAACGCCTTCCAAAACTCCGTCCAAAATTGAGCTGGCAACCCAGAATGTTCTAGAAATCACCGAGGTGTCGATTTCTCCACGAAATCCATGGAAATTGGTACGAGTTTGTACCATTTCCTTGCTGGCCAGCCTCTGCAGTTGAGGATTTGAATTTTCTCTCAAGAAATTCCCAGAAAAGCCCTTCGTTTTCCCCCTCTTTTCACCCCCAAAATTTCCTTATAAATAGCCCTCCCCTTTCATTATAGTGGGTAGCTGACTTGGGGGAGAATTGAGGGTTTTGGGGAAGCATTTCCCTAACCCTACGCAACCGAATCAACTTTTAGATATAAGCATACTTAAAATTGCCGACGAAGCTGTTGCTAACTCCGATGGTGGTGAAGTCAGGTTTCTGGCAGAAGCTCGTAGTCCCAGACGCTGCTCCGAGAAAGGTAAATCTTTCATTCTCTTCGTATTTCTTTCATTTTAGAAGTTATGTTGAACTTTGTTTCTTAGAGATTTCTTGTTGGTTTTAAGATGATCTTGTTTGACATATATGATGTGGTGTTAAGATATTACGGATAAAGGTTTTTACAATCTATTTGTTTGAAGTTGTTATCAAGTACTAAAGTTCTGGGGTTTCTCGTTTTGTTTTTGTTTTCTCTTTCTTCTCGTCTTAATGATTGTTCTCTGTGTGCTTCATGTAATCGTCAATATGTTGTCTTCTTCGTTATTTAATGGGAGTTAAAACCTCCTCTGTTTTGTTGCTACAAACCACTCGAAAATATGTTAGAAATTCAATGGTTAAAAATCATTCTCTGGTGCCTTAGCATATCGAAATCTCGTAATCAGATTGTGCGGACTGTTTGGTTTTGTCATGACTATATCAAATATGTGAGCATGAACTTATTCTATTCTGCCTTAGTTCATCGTGTTTGTGCGTGTTTGAATATGTTTAGTGGTCTGCAAGTTTAAATGTTCCTTTATCTTCAAAAGATCATTTGATCACCATTGCATTATACTTGCATATTTAACTAAAAACAACCATCTTTGGTTACTCTTTGATTTACTGGACAATTTGAATAGGAGTATACCTATTTGAATTTAGTAAAAGCTGTAAACTTTGTCTTGTGGTCTTGTTTGTGATTCTAGAACTCAATGACTCACTGATTATTCGTTTCTTCTCTCTAAAAACACGTAAACGAGGAAGTTCCCTACTATTTTGCCCCCTTTCTTTTTAAAGAGAAGCATGATATTTGGTAAATAGGTTAAATATTCAGACATTTCGTGTGGCGGTTGGTTGCCTTTAGCATGTTTGGAATAGTTTATTCCGTGCTGCATATGCTTTCTATAGAGCCATGGTTTCTCTTTGCTTGCCTTGTACTCTAATGTGTTTGTATCTGATCCTTACTATCTGTCGAAGCAGTGCTGTTAGGAAGCATACAATAGGAGTTAATGCTCTTAAAGTCTAAGAATACCAGGGGTCTCCTTCGATTAATAATGAGCGGTGTCTGAACATTTGATCGTTTTGCTAGCCAAAGAATGAATTTATCTTGTTATTTTGATTATTGAATTTCCACTTAACTTGTGTGGTTGTACCAAGTTCATAAGAAAGATTTTGGAGGAATTCTTGTATCAATTGGCTGGCTAAACCCATTGTGCTTTTGCTTAAATTCTTCGCCTCAAATTGATTATCGGGTCATTTGCTAATCATCATTTATTTTCTATTTTGCATGTACTTTGCCTCCCATGAGTCTGCATGGACTCTTCTCTATCTCCTTGCATAAACTACGGGCCTATAAGCCCAAGTTGTTTCGAGTCAGACTTTTTTTTTAAACGGGGCAAATGAAGCAGCAGGCGAATGAGAAGCAAAAAGACAGTTGGGCCAAAAACCCCAAACTTACGCAACAGTAGCAGATAGTTCAAGTGGGATAGTAAAATGATGAAGAAACTGGACCAAAGTCCAAATATAACAACAGTGATCCATGCGGACCAAAGAATGAAGGAAAATAGTACTAAAAAGTCCAGATGCGGCAAAAATGGGCCTTGAAGCCCAAAACTAGTCTTAGGAAAGGTTCTGGTTTGGGCTAAAAGCCTAAATCAATCAAGCCTAAAGCTTAGTTCTCTATCTTTCTCTTTAGATTATATATATTTTGTTAGTTAGAATTATTTCTAACTAATTTGGACTAACTCTATAACTTAGTTGATTTATTCCCAAAAGAATGAACATTTCTTTGTTTAAATCTTCTTTAAATCACTTGTTTTCACCATGTTAAAATAGTCAAACATCATGTTATCCTCTAAAAATTGTCAAAAAAGCATGCCTTTACCCTTTCCATTGTTTACCAACTCTTTATATACTTCACTTTAAAAATTGATCTTCCTTTTATTAAGTTGTATTTATTACGCTTTTCTCAATCAAATTAAAAACAAGATGTTTTTTTTTAAAACAAGACCATTTTCAAAAGTTAGTCAAATAAGTTATATTTTCAAACAAGTCCGGATAACCGTGAGTTAGAGGATACTCTTGGTGCCTTAACACTCTTCCAAGAGTATTAATTTGAACCCTTACTCAAATCTCGAAATATTTTTTTCTAAATCTTTATCTGTTTAGATTTTAGAAATTTTTAAAGGTTTTCTTAATTTCCCTTTAGTTAATTAAGTGGCGACTCTTGCTTTTACTTGAAATTGTTTTGAAACTTTAAACTAGATTTTCGAAATGGGTTTCATAAAAAAAGTCATTTTTCCCGAAAACACCACCTATCTATAAAATGCTCGCAACCGCGATACTGGTGAGCGGATATGAACCAGGTCTTGGATTACGCAAGAGTTCTGATGGTATAAGCATCCCTGGAAAGCTGATCAAGCATGGGTTAAAGTATGAATACAAGGCGGAGAAGCAATTAGGATTGCCAAAGTCGTTACTTCACCTATATCAGTCATTCCCGGTGCATATTGGTTCCCCAAGTGATGGGTTAGAGGATGGAATAGGAGATCTGTTCGAGGAATATGATGCTATCTTTGAAGCAGCCATGATCAAGGATGCCAGGCATGGCGAAGAATTGTAGAACTGGGCCACAACTCTCCTCGTGACTCTCCACTCGGCTGGGTAGACAAAATATTCTATTTTATGAAAATCGGTGATGGTCCGGATGAAGCTCCGTGACCCACCCTTTATGTTTTCAATTTTCTCGTACTATTTTACTGCTTTCCCAAAGGCACATACCTGCATTCATGCGGGTTATAGCCATAGTTTATAAAAAAATTGAATTTCAAAGAAAAGCCTCCCTTATTGCGAAAACTTTGCTATATGATTAATGATCATTATCTAACTTTCTTTGTTTATGATTTCAATAATAATAGCTTAATACCTGCCATTGTCATGTCATGTCAAGAGCTTAACGAATAAACCAAGCTAGACGATAATGATTTTGAAACGCATGTTGAAGAAATCATGGTCATGAAATGATCAACCAAGAAGTCTAAGAACTTTAAGAACCAGGAAAAGCCCCATCTGGAAGGTATTGAGGTAGTTAATCTGTCAAAATGATGGTCAAGTTGAAGATATCAGCGTCGGTGTCCATTTGTCAAAAGCACAAAAGAAAGAACTTATCAATCTGCTCGAGCCATACATCGATTTCTTTGACTGGTCCTACAATAATAGGACGAGAATGAGTACAAACATCATCTCCCAAAATTTATTGGTCAATCCAGAATTCAATCCAGGGAATGGACAGTCAATCCTTCCCTCCCACGAGACAAAGGGAAATTTGCACCAAATTGGCAAGGACTATACATTATCCAAAAAGTTCTATCTGGATGTAACGACTGGGTTTGTCATTATGGGTAAATCATTCATGCCAAGTTTCGGGTTAGAAAACTTTCGGGTTTAGGAGTTGAAAATTCTGGGCTAGGCTAGTCTCGACCGGTTTTGGAGAGAGGTAAGGTCTAGGGAAATCCAGGTAAGGATTCGGTTAGGTGTCTTAGTTTGAGCTAGTTTTCCTTGTAGCTAATATATAAAGGAGTAAGGGAGACTTTTTGAAATCAAATTCGGGTAAGTAGAGCTCCTGGAATCGAGGTTGACGTAAAGGGGTTATTCCGGAACATCGAGAAAATAAGTGTGTTGTAAAATGGACCAATTTTGGAGATTTCTCGACATCCTGTCTGTGACAAGCACTACTGTTCTGCCACAGCGACCTCCGCTATAACAAAATAATTACCGCTATAGCGGAAGTCAAGACGGTCAACCTCCACCATAGCGGTTGACTCTGTTATGGTGGTACCGCTATAGCAGAGCAGGGACCGCTATAGTAGACTGTCGGGACTAGAAAACCTAGAAAATGGGTTTTTAATTTCATTATCTCCCATTAAGCCCCAAAAACAGACGAGGGTTACTCCAAGAACCCTCCTAGGCTGCTCCGAAGCTTGGGAGCAATGGGGAGGAGGGATTCCAACGAAGGGGACGCAAAACCATGAATTCGGTCCTGCAGAATCGTCAGGGAATGCTTTCACAGAGCCAGAAAGGGCATGGAACAACTGCTCGGCATCCAGGTAGGCTAGGTTAATTCCCAAGAGTAGATTGACCGCTTTTATTTCCTATTATTATGTAGAATGAAAGGGAGAATCCATTATTAGGCCTTTGGGCACGGAGTCTGGCAGATTCAATACTGGTTATGTGTGAATTAGAAATTATATGGATTGAAGGGTTGGTTTTATGATTCGTATAATATGGATATTTTATTGTTTTGGTAGAATAAAATGATAGGCTCGGGGATTGGAATGTCGGGAAGGTTCGGGGAATCAGGAGAATGCTTGGGAACTACGGGTAATGGAAATGGGAAACTCCTAGATAAGGTTTCGGGAATGTAAATGGCATGAGATGTAGTTGTTGGTTTTACTAAGGCTAAGGGGAGGTGCTCCCACTCTGTTTTCGGTGTTGGGTAAAGTCTCGGGAATCACGTAGTTGCTAAATTATGCTAAGACAAGAAATCATTCATTATATGTCAGTAAGGGGAAACGGGTTGATCCTCGGACCAAGGGTGGGCTAAGTCATCCACCCGGGGAGGGGTAGGAGATGGTTAACAATTCCTGTAAATATTGTATATTGTGTATTCTTATCTAAGTGTTTGTATGAGATACATTGCTTAGGGAATTGTTAGGAATGTTTAAGAGTCATGTAATACAGTCTGTGAATTGAACTATGTGTTGCTTGTGGTTTTACAAGTTGTTTGTTCATTATTTGACTGTGGATTAATTGACATTCGGTTGGCTCAGGTACCACACTTGGTACAGGAATACTAATGGTTGGCTCGGGTACCACGCTTGGTATGGGTATAACAAACGGTTGGCTCGGGTATCACGCTTGGTACGGGAAAATATTAATGGTTGGCTCGGGTATCACGCCTGGTACGGGTTTATTTTACTGTATCATTGCATTAATATTGTTGCATTGCATTGACTATTCTTAGTTCTATGAGTGGACCGGGCTATTTCATTGAACTGTGATACTTGTTTTGGTGGTCCTTGAGTGACCGAGAAAGGTTGTTATATTATATTGTGCTTTTGGTCTTGGTGTAGGCCGGGTAATTATATTATGAGTTTGGTCTTGGTGTAGACCGGGTTATGATATTAATTGTTAGTTGGTCTTGGTGTAGGCCGGGTAATTATATTGTGTGTTTGGTCTTGGTGTAGCTTGGGTTGTTATATTATATTATCAGTTGGTCTTGGTGTAAACCGGGTTATGATGTTAACTGTTAATTGGTCTTGGTATAGATCGGGTTGTCATGTTAACACCTAGATGTGTTAGGGGGATCCGAGTGGGTCCGTACTATGTAAAAGAGGTTATAAGTTCACAATTTATTGTCGTTAAGTGTATTAATGACGGTCAAGAATTAGTTATTGTTAATAAGCTAAGGATAGGTCTTGGTGTAGACCGGGTAGCCTGTTGAACACTTAGGTGTGGTTAGAGGATCCTTGGAGGGTACGGGTTTCGGGATTAGCAAGGGATTTAAATATAACTCTGTTGTTGTCATTGAATGTGTCAATGGTTGCTAGGTGATTTTCATGTGATTGGTCAATTAAGAGTAAGATGAAAAGTCTGGGGTTGTAGTTGTGGGTTGTTATAGCCAAAATGGAAGGTTGTCTGAGAGTTCCGAGAAGGGCCGAACACTGGTAAGTAATACTACGGGTACAAGTGGTTTGGTTGGGCAGTTAGCCAGGTTAAGTCTGAATATCTAGTCAAGGCGGTTGACTTGGGTAAGGAAAGGGTAGTCCAGACCCTGCTGAAAAACGTGAGCAACTTCAGTTAGAAGTTCCGCTCGAGTGGAATGGTTGTTGGTACTCTCTTTCATATCCTCCTCCTGTTGGTGACTGACCTCTTCCTTTCTATTTAGAAAGTGGAACAGAACTAGCAGCAGATAGGCATTCAGTTAGCT